>JASDQU010108035.1:14579-35648 GCA_032191745.1 Picea mariana
TCCATCATTCTAGTTCTACTTCAGGGTGGCAGGATGGGGCAAGGACAGGTGGTTGTAGCCACCTTCTGGTTGTAGCCGGAGAACATTGGGGGTTGTAGCCTCCTTCTAGTTGTAGCCAGAGAATTGGGGAGTTGGAGCTTCCCTCAGGTTGTAGCCTGAGAAAATAGGGGGTTGGAGCTCCCTTCCAGTTGCAACTGGAAAATAAAGGAAGTTGGTGCTTCCAATGAATGTAATTCTTCAAGACATATAAGAAAAATAATTTCGTGGTTTTCTCCCGATTTGGGTTTCCACGTAAAACACTGATGTACTGTGTATATGTGTGATTGTTTATTTCTTAATGCTTAATATTGGATAATAATTCTACATTGATATAACATTTGGAGAAAAAGGATTATAATTAAGCTATTACTGATTCACCCCCCCTCTCAGTAATCCAACAGTATGGTCGTCGCGCTTCTGTAGTTTTTAGTGACCAATTTCAAAATTGAAATTTGAACAAATGAGAAAATATTTTTGAAAATTTGAGGAGGTTTTTGTTCCAAACATACCAAAGAACCAAAAAACTCTCTCAGTTTTGTAAAATTCCTTATGGTTAGAGAGATATTGCTACATCTTTGAGCTTTATGTTTGCAGAAAACCCATAAAAATTGATAATTTCGGGCATGTACAGAAACACAATGCGTTGGCACTGCGCTTTTCCTCACAAGCTCCAAATGACAAAAAAATTATACTTTTGAAAATCCATTGAAGTGTAATTCATAGAAATATACCTGGTTTGCAAAATGAAAGCCTATTTTTGGAGGAAAATGCAAAAAACAGGCTGAAAACTAGTCTGCCACCTTTCTGAAGAGGTCGCTGCGCTTCTAGAGTGATGTTGGAATATTTGAATTTTGGGCATCTTACAGAGGTATTTTTGCAGATTTAAAGATTTGGTGGTTTTCTACATTGGACATGATACACGTTCAAATCAAAAAATCAGGAAAACCAAACTTAGAAGGTCCTCAAAATTCATCATCAACTGGACGCTTTGCTTCTATAATTTGGACGTTGCTCATTTTTGTAATTCCTGCATTTTTGGAAAAACTCGCCAGCTTTGGAAATTTCTGAAGTCAAACTTTGGTTGTTACCTATGTACTTTGAAATTTAATGATGGTAAAGGGGTGTCATGGGCCAGGGATTAACTTTTATATGTAAATTGTGGCATTTAATGTATTCAAAAAGTCAAAGATCTGTTGAGCTAAAAGAGGGGAAATCTGTTTCAACCTCCCTAGTCTTTGGGTATGGTTGAGATTTTATTGTGATTAGTTCCTAAACTGATGGATTCAACCCTTAGAGGTAGGATATGAGTTCCTTCTCTATTTTAAAAACACTATTGTAAGCCAAGAAGAGAGGTTGGACCTGAAGGGAAGGACGATACATCTATTGTAAAGATCTTGAGGAGGTTGTAAGTGATCCATTTTGATGAATACAAAGACATTATGTTTCAAGATTATTGTTTCATAGTCATGTGGTGAAGTGATTCTTGATGTAACTTTTTCTTCTCTGGTTTCATAGGTTGTTTCTTTCTTTATTGTTTATAAGAATATTATGCTTAGGATTTGTTTCAAACACCCTGTTTTGGCTTAAAACAATATTCATGTTTTCTTCTGAATTTTGAATGTAGAATTTAGGTAGAAATGCTCTGCATTTGAATTGAACCCTAATATGTTATTCTTTTCCATCTCAAAAACTACAAGGATCCACTGGCATGACTACCTTGCCTTGTTACATATGATCTTAGTTATTCCTTCATTTGATCACCTTAAACCTTGTTGACTCCATTTTGCCCAATGGCCCTCTTTTGTTGTCCCAACCAAAAATTCAAAAGAAAACCCTATACTCTCATAACTAGCTTAATATCCAACCCAAAAAATGCTAAATCATATAGAGATATCCCTCTCCGAGTCTTGGAGGGATAGATACTTGACTCTAAGTGGTTACCTCTGTCAATTTCTCCCTCGGCCTGAGAAATTACATAGTGTTAACATAGTGGCGACCATACTGGGGAACCTTCCTCAGAAAGTGTATCAAGTTATATATCTGATTACTGATTGGGGATAGTGATCAGACACAAGAAGGTTGAATCATCCACCTGGCGACTCCAATCAACTCCAGATCAGTTCCAATTCAAATACTCCACTGGAGGAAGAACCTGAAACATGACCAGATCATCTGAAAAGATCAGGTATTTAAGCTGGAAGTCTATCTAAGATATGATAGGTTTTATTTTTAATTATTTCTTCCCTTCTCATGATCCCGATCTAGATCATAATGCCAAAATTTATGAAGAGCATGTTCAACCTGATGAGCCTCAAGAGGTTAAGCCTAGTGTTATGATCCCTGTACATATTCCTACACCTGTAAAAATCAGAGATATATACAAGCCTCTTGTCTTACCTCCCATACTCCATGATTTCCTTGCCAATTACTTCCAATATATTCCCAGATTTGATGGAGAATATGGCTACATCAATGCTGAAAAACACATTCAAGGTTTTGAAAATTATCTTGACCTTTTTGAGGTGGAAAAAAGTGATGTTAGTATTAGGATTTTTTCTTTATCCTTGCAAAGTAAAGCTAAGAAATGGTATAAATATTTTCCATCTACAAGCATCAGTGATCTCAGTTAGTTTGTGAAAATTTTCTTGGATCAATGGGTGATCAAGAGGAATCCCTTCCTCATTTTGGAAGAATATAATCACTTGAAAAGACAACCAGGAGAAATAGTGCAAATTTTTTTAGCCAGATTCAATCAAGTTTACAATTCCATGCCTCCTAATATAAGACTACCTCATGGGTTATCTCTCTTACACTACCCAGATGCCTTTGATCTAGAGATGGCATTTCAGTTGAGAGAAAGAAACACCACAACACTCAAAGAAATGAAAGATAGTGAAATAAGTGTGGAAGCCCATTTGTTGATCAAAAGGTAAAATTTGGAGGCATAAGACAGAAAGAAAAAAGAAAAGGAGCATCTGACATCCTCAGAGGTGAAGCTAGACATTCTGGCAAGCACCATTGAAGAAATGTTGCGCAGGATTAGCATAAGAGAAAAACTTGATGTTCAAAGACATAATGTTTCATTGATTACATAGAAAGAAAGGGTCATTGTTCCCAAACGCTTTTCAACTCACCCTTGGTATCATGTATTGGAAAATGATTATTTCATGTATTCAATTCACAATCTGGTCAAAGATGAGACTCAAAATCAATTTGCAAAGGAACAACCAGCTAATATGATGTGCATGTTTGATGACATTTCTTTCATGGATGATATTCCCAAGTATGATAAATATGATGATGATGATGACACCAAGGTTGACTCTTCAAATCAATCAGCAACATGTTGTTGGGAGGAGGAAGCTTAGTTACAGATCAAATATGACAATCAACCTTTGTACAACAATCATGACAACAATGAGGAAAATGCAACAAATCTCAGAGTAAGTGAAAGATCTATGCCTTTATGTTTCTCTTCATTTCAAATTCCAAGAGAAAATTATAAACAATTTGTTGATAGTAAAGATAAAGAATGTTCTAATGAATCAGTTAAGGATGTCATTGATGACATGGAAGTTGTTTTAGATCCAGGATTACAACCACTAAGTTCTCTTGACTTTCAAATTCCAGATGAAAGTTCAGAGCCCGAAACAAAATTTGAATCAATGGAATAAAAATCTGTACCATTAGTCTTTAATTCATTTCAAATTTTGAAGGAAACTCTTGAGCAGATGCTGAAGGAAAAATACATACAAAGTCAGGAAATTTCATTTGAATCAATGCAAAAATCATGTCAGTCTCTTCAGGATCCAATAGTTGATTTATTAGATGACCTGTGTTGTCAAGATCATGTTTCATGTGCCAATTATGGACTTGAAAGAATTTACGATATAGACATGGTTAGACAGTCATTTTCATGGTTTGATTCAGTAGCAGCTTCTTCTCAAAGTTCATTAGAAAATCTACAGAAAAATCACAATTTGCATAATGATATAAATGGAATATGTGTATTATCAGGTCATGGTCTTAAAATGGATAAGTTTGAATATTAGGAGATAAGCCATGTTTATCATGATCCTATAGTTGTCTATATGAAGGAGTTGTTCTTTTTAGAATTCTCATTGATACCTAAAGTTTTTGTGATTTTCCACAGTCCCAGGGCTTTGTGTTGTGAAGATCAGTTTGGAAATCAGTCTATGTTGCCCATGCATATTCTATTTCTGATACTGTTTAAAAACAATTAAAGAGAAGAGTTATTAGAGCAATTGCTTGATTGGATGCACTGGAATTATTGTATCATTTAGAATAGAAAAATTATCAGAAGTGTAGGGTAGGTAGCAGTTTGAATAAGCTCAGCCATTTGAGCATCTTTTTCAGCAGTGTGTTGTAACATACCCGTTTCCCCTAGATTGTAATTAATCATAAAATAGGATTACCATGCTAAGGAATGTGGACGATGTAAATGTATTATTGTTAAATTTCCCATAACTGACTGATGGGGGGTGAAGCCTTGAAGTACGAGCCATGATATCTCTAGAGGAAGGAAATCAATTAATGAAGAAAGGACCAATGGTTGAATCATCAACCACCCCCATGAATGGAAGCATGGTATAGCTGCAGAATGTCAGCCCGAAGTACCACAGAGGCTTGTAGACCCAAGCTTCCTTTTGACAGAAGGAACATGACACGTCAAAAACTTTCCAAAGGAGGGAAGGCAAGATACATACAAACACACATCAAGAGGAGAGACACCAGATGAGAGCACAATATCGTAAGGGAGACATGCAAACCCAAAGGAAGTGTCGAGAACATGGCATGAAGGACCCGAACACGAGCTTGATGCTGAGGAAACATATGATAAAACTCACAGGGTCGCTATGACAGAGAGAGTTTATTTGAGAGATGGTGTAAATTCCCTAGTGATATCATGGCTTGGCACGGGGGTGGACAGAGTGCTAAGAATGAATGCCTCTTAGCCTATGTTTGGGTGAAAAGGTGCACACCCACAGTCAGTTGGTTGGATGCAACTTGTAATAGATAAGTATTCTCATATCCTATGAAATTTAGTTGTAATTATGTAATGAAATGGGATATACTGTGAATGACCCAGGGATCTGTATGTTTTCTTAATGGTTATACTGTACCTCTTTATTCTTGTTTAAATTATGTATTTAAGAAAGTATGGATTGGACATGTTTTGTATTCGTAAATGCTTGCACCTTGTGGTGGATTAAGCTAGATCCACGAACTGTGAGTTCGTCGACCTTGGGCACAATTTCATGTATGCATGTCGACACTCCTAGTCGTTCTGAGTCCCTTGGAGGAGGGAGTTTGTTAAAGCTCAGGAGAGATAGTGCACGTATGCACAGGCTCTCTGCGAGGCAGGCAGAGACCGAGAACCACTTAAGTTCTAGGGTCAAGGAATGAGCGTAAGGTGTGCACAGAAGGATTCTTCCAAGCGTTAAGTTCAGGAGAAAGAGCACAAAGCTCTTAAGACTTTCAGAGCTAACAAATCTCAGGAAGATTAGTGAGGATGAAGTATCAAAATGGAAGGTTCCCTTGTTTGGAAGATGAACGGATTAAATCTATTCAGAAGAAGCCATGGTCTGTTGTGACAATTGGATATGGGAAAGAGTGTGGCAGTTAACCCTTGGAGTCATTTGGACTTTGGGAGTTCGGTGAACTGAGCAAGTTCGTCGTAAGGGAGTTAAAATCCCCGAAGTCCTAAAGTTAATTCTGAGCCTTAGATATGAGGATGCTTGGGCACCCTCCCAACCGTCAAATCTAGGAGGTAGACGATAGTCAAGTTACCCAAGCTATAGATGAATTAATAATCTAACAAAGAATATGGTTACGAGCCATTTAAAGGGAGGAGAGGCCATCTCGGTCATTAGATCGATTCAAATACTCACTGGAGTTACTGAATCAAACACCAACCTATCAATTTAATCGATGGTTGGGAATCATTATGAAGTGCAAAGGTGAAATTAATGGACCTACTAGTTCACGGCCCACAATCAAACCACATCATTAATCTCGTGGGGAATGGAAGATAAACGACTAGGATTAGACTAGAGTCGATCAAGCACTTCCCTGATGGCAGAGGTTGAACCCCGCAATCACTGCGAACCGTCGATCTATTAATGGAGATCTAGGGTGGGAAATCATTACGGAGCGCAAAAGTGAAGGTAGGGGACGTGCTAATTTGCGGCTCGTAATTCACCAACGTCATTGATCTCATCGGGCAGGAAGATCAACAATTTCGGTTAGACCAAGTTGGGTGAGCACTTTCCATATTGCAGAGGTTGAACTCTCTGATAAAGAGCATGCATGTTGGGGCCCCACAATTACTATGAACTGTCAATCATCGTTGACCTTCGATCTAAGTTTGACGATATCTCTGAAATGCAAGGAGTGCGTGGGAAATCAAAATCTTCAAGGAGATAAATCTCAGAAGACATAAGCGATTTTCAGAAGCGCAGATGAAGTCTAAGAGACAGACTCGTAGGAGGGGCAAGGGTCAAGGCCTTTGAACCCTTAGAAAATCTTCTAAGTCAAAAGAGATCAGAAGCTCAGGAGGAGGAGTGACAATGGTCGTTGGATCACAACATCGAGGATCGGTAGTCATCTGATCTAAGAAAGGTGCATGAAACTTAGCACTTTGCACACACAGGAGAAGTGAAATTACCAAAGTTCTGAAGTCCTGAAGTAATTTTGGGATCATCCATCCTCAAGGAGGACAGGCAGCATAAGATCCATAACTATGGAAGTTCATGGACCAGGAGGAGGTGAAATAGCCGAAGTAAATCTCAATCGTCCGATCATTTGAAGTAGATGTCAGTCATCAGATCACCCAAAGTAAATCTCAAGCATCAGATCATTTGAGGAGAATTTGGACCATCTGATCCAGAAGAGACGTGGCATAGATATGTGGATTTCAGGTAAAGTCCCTAAGTAATTCATAGCCATCAGATCTAGAGGGACACATGACGACAGACCGTAGACTTCGAAGAAATCACCTCAAGAGTTTCAGATTGAGAGTTGAAACTCCTGAAGCCCAAAACATCGAAGTGCCGAAGTGTTGAAGAGTCGAAGAGCCGAAGCGTCGAAGAGCTGAAGTGTCGAAGTAGATTTGGACTGTCAGATCTAGAGGACAGGTGGCATGAATCTGTGGATTTCGGGCAAAGGCCTAAAGTAAACATCGACTGTCGGATCGTCCGAAGTAGATCTAAACCGTAAGATCTAGAGAATAGGTGGCATGAATCTGTGGATTTCTGGCAAAGGCCCGAAGTCAACGTCGACCGTCGGATCGTCTGAAGTATATCTGAACCGTCAAATCCAGAGAATAGGTGGCGTGAATCTATGGATTCTGGGTAAAGACCCGAAGTAAACGTCGACCATTGGATCATCCGAAGTAGATCTGAACCGTCAGATCTAGAGAACACATGGCATGAATATGTGGACTCCGGGTAAAGACCCGAAGCAATCCTCGATCGTCAGATCTAGAGGATAGGTGGCACAAATATGTGGACTCTGGGTAAAGACTCAAAGTAATCCTTGATCATCAGATCAAGTGGACACGCATCAGTGGATTATAGCCTTTGGATAAAAGACATTGGAAAAAAGGGTGAAGTTTGAGATTTGAAATCTCAGAAGTCTAGAGACCCGAAGGAGATCTCGACCATTGATCGAGAAGAGGGCCACAAGACCATTGATATAGTTAAAAGGTCAAACACCCGAAGTATAAGCATGGTCATTGATTTAGGAGGACATGTGTCCGTAGATCGTCAACTTCAGAAGATTGATGTATGGAGGAAAGCAGGGTTTAAGATTTGAAAAGTCTGAAGTTCGAAATCATGAAGGAGATCACATTCGTTGATTTAGGAGGGGTAGATCTCGTCCATGGATTTGAAAAGGGCTGATCTGAACCATTAGTTTAGATAGTATAGTCAAGATTGGGAGATCGACGGTCTTATAGCATTGCAGGGATCGAAGATGCGCAAACTTTAAAAAGTTGAGGGCAGGCCGCAATCCAAACCACGGTTTTGAAGAAAGGACACATGGAGGCTCGAGGAGAATTACAGGCTGAAAGGTATTTTGGTTTCAAACCACCTTTGGCCACGCCCTCAATTATGTGTTTGCATGAGGTTATCGCCCAAGGTCACCTCGAGGAGGGGATTATCAGAAAAGGGGATAGTGCCCAAACTCAGAGATTCCCCAAGCGTGAAGGGAAGGTCACGAGTACCATTAGACCTGCACTCAGAAGTTGAAAGGGTCTGCGTTTAATTATAGAACAAGACCATCAGGGTCTCAGAGATTCGTTTGGCTTCAAAATTGGAGATCCTTTACCGGGAGGTTAGACTGGTTCCCCGACTTTCCAAATTAGAAACCATGAATAAATAATCTGTCCTTTAAGAAAAGTGAAAATTTTTATGCCCTGTCGTGGGTGTGTTACATGTGTGGTTTCTAGTAGAGTTTGCAGGGGATAGTGTATGGTTCAGTGTTCAGTTTAATTTGAGCCAGTTTGAATATTGTAGCTATAATGAATCCATGGCCCAATGGATAAGGCATTGGTCTACATTTTCAGTTCTATGGTTCTTTTCACCTCTCGAAAGAGCTTCCATCCCTAGGTGGAGCCTATGTTAGGGTCCTATAATCATAGGTGACTTGATTCTTCAACTATCTATTTGGAATTTCTCTCGTGATGAAGACACCTGGATTGCTTGGCTCAGTTTATTTCACTTCTCCCTCCATCTTCTTATGGTATTTATCATTCATGGTCATTTTCATCATGTCATGAGTCATCAATTGAGTTAATGGGTCATCATTAAATTCATAATCCCATTTCCTCTATTTTCCCAAAGTTTACCCTATCCCTTTCGCCCTTATCAGAACAAGGTTTTACATCATGCAAACTGAAATCATGGAAACTTGGATAAGCTCATGAGGAAGGAAACCATATACACCAAGCATTAGAGATCAAAAATAAGGAGTTGACTAGCATGATTTTTAGGGTTTTGTGGTCATTTGTTGTACATAGGGACAATTTTGCTTCAAAATAAGTTTCTGACCAAATGAAGATGAATTTGACAAATGTGAAAGAGTTTTTTGTCAATAATAAACAAAGGAAAAATAACCTCCTTCATTTTATACATAGGTATTATTATTCAAGAGAAATTCCCAAAATACAATTGCTACAGGTGGGTTGCTGCACTTTTGGACAACTTTACTTTAAGTCAGTTTTTCAGGGGTTTGGAGCAAGGGTTTTCAATTATTGATTACTCTATTGTGTAGTATACATCTCAATATTTCCAAACATACCAATTTCATCCCAAAATTCCTCTGGAAGAGCCTCCGAACACCCTTTTGAAATGGCACTACATTTCTACTGTATAGTCACTGCGCTTCTGCAGGTTTTAGTGACCAAATTCAAAATTCAAATGTGAAAAAATGAGAAATTATTTTTGAAAAATGGAGGGTTTTTTTCAAACCGTATCAAATAACATAAACCTCTCTCAGTTTCTTAAAATTCCTTATGGTTAGAGAGATATCTCTACATATTTGAGCCTTATTTTTGCAGAAAACCCAGAAAAATTGATAATTTCAGGCATGTACAGAAACATAGTGCCTTGGCGCTGCGATTTTCCTCACAAGATCCAAATGAAAAAAAGTTTATATTTTTGGAAAGGCATTGAAGTTTAATTCACATAAATATACCTAGTTTTCAAAATGAAAGCCTAGTTTTGGAGGAAAATGCAAAAAACAGACTGAAAACTAGCTCTCTGCCACCTTTCTGAAGAGGTTGCTGCGCTTATGGAGCGATGTTGGAAAATTTGAATTTTGGGAATCTTACAGAGGTATTTTTTCAGATTTAAATATTTGGTGGTTTTATACATTGGACATGCTACACGTTCAAATAAAAAATTCAGGAAAACCAAGCTCAGAAGGTCCTCAAAAGTCATCATCAACTGGATGTTGTGCTTCTGTAATTTGGACATTGCTCATCTGTGTAATTCTTGCGTTTTTGGAAAAACCCGCCAGTTTTGGAAATTCTGAAGTCAAACTTTGGTTTTGACCTATGTAATTCGAAATGTGACGATGGTAAATGAGTTTCATGGGCCAGAGATTAACTTTTCTATGTAAATGGTGCCATTTAATGTATTCAAAAAGTCAAAGATCTATTGAGCTAAAAGAGGGGAAATATGTTTCAACCTCTCTAGTATTTGGGTATGGTTGAGATTTTCTTGTGATTAGTTCCTAAACTGATGGATTTGACCCTTAGAGGTAGGATCTTAGTTCCTTCTTTATTTTAAAAACACTATTGTAAGCCAAGAAGAGAGGTTGGACCTGAAGGGAAGGATGGTACATCTATTGTAAAGATCTTGAGGAGGTTGTAAGTGATCCATTTTGATGAATACAAAGACATTATGTTTCTAGATTCCCATGGCATAGTAATGTGGTGAAGTGCTTATTGATGTAACTTGTTCTTCTCTTGTTTCACATGTTGTTTCTTTCTTTATTGTTTATAAGAAGATTATGCTTAGGATTTGTTTCAAATACCTTGTTCTGGCTTAAAACAATATTCATGTTTTTTTTTTAAGTTTGAATGTAGAATTCAGGTAGCAATGATCTACATTTGAATTGAACCCTAATATGTTCTTCTTTTCCATCTCAAAAACTACAAGGATCCACTAACATGACTACCTTTCCTTGTTACATATGATTTCAGTTATTCCTTCATTTGATCACCTTAAACCTTGTTGACTCCATTTTTCCCAATGGTCCTCTTTTGTTGTCCCAACCAAAAATTCAAAAGCAAACCCTATACTCTCATAACTAGCCTAATATCCAACCCAAACAAATTTAAATCATACAGAGAGATCCCTCTCTGAGTCTTGGAGGGATAGATCCTTGACTCTAAGTGGTTTTGTGGTTACCTCTGTCAATTTCTCCCTCAACCTGAGAAATTACAGAGTGCTAACATGCATGAATATGTGTATGAACAAAATGTTTATCTCTGTTTAAATTTGCAGTAGATATATATGTATATTAGAGCTTGATAGTTCATGTGGCATGACCGGCCTAGGTGGATGGGTATGCTACAATATGGTTTTAGAATAGTTTGGTTTTGAGTTGGTGGCATTTTCCACGGAAAGGGTGTCTAGGGGACGTTATAGATCTCAATCTAGTTATAACCCCAAAAAACATCCACAAATGAAAATATTTCACTTCCCACGCACTCGTCTAAAATATGATCAATACATGGCATTGGGAAGTTGTATTTCGGACAAGCTTTGTTCAAGTCCCGAAAATCCATACATACATGAATTGTGTCTGCTTCTTATCAACTGGGACCGGGTTGGAAACCCATTCAGTCAAAGGAATTGGATGGATGAAGTGACTTTGAGCAACTTCTCTACCTCGACTTTGATCGTTTCTTCCTTCCTAGGATTTACTGGTTGCAACTTTTGTCGAACTGGTTTGACATTCTCATAAGTTCAAATCTTGTGTTGAACTGTCTGAGGATCTATGTGGGGGATCTCCTCATATGACCAAGAAACCACATCTAAAAACTCTTTAAAGAGTGTCATATACTGAGAAATCTCATCTTGAGAGCACTCTTCTCCAATGAAGACATTTTCAATGATGTCTAGGTTCTTAGAAATGTTAATCATGACAGTTTTTGATATATTCACCATGTTCCCCTCGACGTAGACATTGTTTCCAACCAAGGGGTTTACTGTCCGATCAACACTCCTACTCACAAATGACTTAAATTCTCCATTTTTCATATGACAGATCTCGGGGAGGAAATACAATATGTGATGCATATCCTCCCACGACCTTTTGATTCTAGTCATTGCCTCAATGATAGCTTCATCTGAGGGAAAGACAGTGTCAAGATAGTCGTAGGAATTTGAATAATTTTGAGCCCAAATAGGATCAAGAAAAATATCATCTTCTTCCATCAATGAAGGAGTTTGATCTGGGTCTACAATGTTGTGTTGAATAGCTTGGTAAGTGACCTTAGCTGCAGACAAAGCTACGACCATCCTAGTGTAAATGCGGTGTTCACCCACATCACACAATGAAGGTAGTGTCCATGGATCATATATATATGATGTTCTAAATGAAGTGACTCTCTAAGAGAAAGCAAGTGGACTCGAATTTTGATAGTCGATCAGGGTGGAACATATATACAAAATCGACATGAAAAAATCAAAATATCCCATGAGAGAAGGATACATCCCACAACTGATACTCTCAGTTTCCATTTGAGAGTTTTCAATCCATGGAACTATGGATCCTAGGTTATCCGTGGCCTCGGAAATGTTGGAAGTCACCTGGTAAATGGTTACAATTCTTCCCTCACGGGGAAAGCATATCACACGAAACATCGACGAGATAACTATTGTCATGGCGTAAGACCAACTCCTCTCGAGTAACAAGTTATAGTCGAGAGACACATCAAAAACTTCAACCTATACACAGATTGAATTTCCTCCCAACCTGATTGGACAAGAATAAATAAGACCATGGGGTTGGAACGATTGTCCATCAAAATCCATCAAGAGAGTTAGGGAAGGGGTAAGCTCTAGAGAACCAATAGCTTGCCAACAAGACAAGTACATTACACACGTCAAATATGATTCATCAACAATGGTCCTCTTGATCAGATGATTATTAGAAACGACATTGATCTAGAATGCCACATGATAGGGAAGACGAGGCTTGACATTAGTGGCATCAAACTTCATCACAAGTTGACTAGCAGAATCAATGACAGTTATTGCAAACAACAACATGACGCGTTGTGCAAGGAAAATTTGGATTACTTACAAAGTAGAAATTGCACATGATGTTTGAGCCAAGTCTTTGAAAATATAGTAGTTGGGGGTGACTCTCGCATTAGGTTTGTGCATTGCCCATTTATATACACCCTTGGGTACGCATGAAACTGTCTCTTTCTCAGGTTTCTCTATGTGTAGAGGTGCCTGATCTTTTGAAGCCTTTTTTCTTTGTCTGTCGACTTTGGGTTATTATAATCATGATTTCTAGTCAACAAGTCGATGGTCCCTAGCTTCTTATGACTGATCATACTCATGATTTTTTGGTATCTGTTTGTCTAGGGTGCAATTGACGTGCCCCCTTGCTAGTTGAGGTTGGAAGAACCACCCTGCAAGTTCTTCCCTTGTGGGAAAGGGTTGTTCAACACAACAAGTTGTTGTTGATGTTGTTTTTGTTTCAACTTCATAAGGCACTGGGATTCTTCAATTTCTGGGCATTGATGTGTAAGATGATCATCACCAAAAATTGGTGCACATCCCTTCCTTCTCCCCTCTGGGTTGCACGACCTCTCGGACTCGGATCTTCAAAATCTTGGAACCGAATTGGTTCTTCGGGCCTTCAATAGACCCTAAACAATGAATACCCACACAAGTCCCCTTGATGTCACCTACACGCTCAAACTATCTGCAACTCCGCTCTTCGACGCTTGACAACACTGATTCGTGACCACTAGTCTCATGCTAGACTCTTTCTCCTACATGACCGTGGTTTATAACCTCGGGTCAATCCCTTTGCCACTCCAGGCTCTGACAATATTCCAACCTCCTCCTCTGTTTCCCTCGAAAATGAATTTTCCTGAATTCGCAGATCTCTGCCATGTGTCTTCCTGGATCTGAAGATCCATCTATACTTCGAGTTTCGTGACTTCGTGAATATTTCACTCACTCCACACTTACTTCCTCTGAACATCTAACTTCTGAATTCTCTAATCTGTTACCACGTGTCTCCTCACATCCAACGATTAAGATTCACCTCACGAATTTGCGATTTTGACGATCCCACCTCTCAACACCTCGAAATGCTCTGAAATTCGAAGTGTCGAAACACCTCACAGCTAGCCTCCGTGCAAAGTTTCCCAGATCCGACGATCTAGAACGATCCCAATCCCTCCCAGATGGATCTTGCTTTACTGATTCTGGGAAATCTCAAAGGACTCCTCCTTTTGAATATTTATCACCACTCTCCCTCTTGAGCTTTTCCTTCCTCAAATTTTTGATTTCTTAGAGTGATCCCTTCGATGCTTAGTCGAACCTCAGCTTGTGCATGCCTTGCAAGAGGTCCTCCTCCACAACTTGGCTCTCTATGGGCGGTTCTCGCTACTCCTCTGAAATTTCGAGTCAAAATACTTTGTCACGCACTCCTTGCTGACAAACTTCCTTTGAGCTATCTCTCTAGAGCTTACTAAGTCAAAATAGACTCTGTCACACATGCCTTGCAGAAACTATGCACTCCTTGCACACATATAAGTTTCACGTTATCTCTTCTGAGCTTATGAGTCAAAACAGACTTTGTCAATGCACTCGTTCTAGACACTATGCACACTTGCACTTGCTCATAGAAGAGAAACAATAGAATCTTATTTAAATATTCATAGATTCATACATTCAACCATGTAAATGCATCCATAAACACATGAACAAGAAATAACAGAGAACTTCAAATAAGTAGGAAGTCTACCATTCATTCATTCAGATAGACACAACAACACTACACATTTGGGACAATGCTCCTCTATTATATTCATTCAACTAAAATGTACATGTGTTCATAAAATGCTTCTTGGTAGCTCTCAACTCTCAACTCAATGGCCACAACTCTCAATAACTAGAGTGCCAACAACTACAATTTTCAGCAGCCTCTTATGGGAAACAATACAAAACTTTATACAAGAGGGCTCTTCCAGCTCTTCCCTCCAACTACTTTAAAGATATCCTATCAAATTAAAAGCTATCAACTACTTAGAATTTATTACAATAAATATTTGTGACAGACAGATAAGATCAAATACAAAGAATCTGTACTGCACTCAATTTCATTAAAAGAAAATACATTCTCCAATGTCCTCGTGAGATCATCCAACTCCATAGCATTAAAGATGTTCTTTAATTGCAACTCCTTCAAAATATTTTTGTGATACGCCTTCTTCAAAATTTAAAATTATTCAAAATGTGCGCTAGTGCGCTCAATGGTCCTCCACTCATGCTTTTCCGATGATGCTCCTGCATCATACTCCTCTGGCTGAAAAATTCATGGACTCCTATCCATGAGCTCATACACTGACCTTCCATGCTTTTGGATGTTCGCTTTGCTTACCCAACTGGCATCTTCTATTGGGTGTCCTTTCCACTTTACCAAATAGTCAAAATATGTGTTCCTTCTGGTCTTCTTACCAATTCGTCGATCTACAATCTGCTCCATCCGCGGCTTTTCTGCTACAGGCATCTGCTCTTTCCATTGGATCTTATTTTGATCTTCGGGTCCTCTGATTTCATATTCCCTATAGGGATATAGGTCTGCAATGTTGAATATGGGCAATATACCCACATCTTCTGGCAGCACTATTTCGTAAGCATTGTCACCAAATTTTCTTAGGATTTTGCACAGTCCTATCTTCTTCAACTTTAGTTTACTATATGTTCCCCTTGAGAACCTCTCCTTCCTAAGATGTGCTAGAGATTTATCTCCAACTTCAAATTGAAGTTTCCTCCTATTTTGATCAGCTCTGCATTTATATTCATTGTTTCTCCTCTACAACTGCTCTTTGATCTGATCAAGAAGCTTCTGCATTTCTGCAGTGAAGTCTTCAGATCCAACGCTTATAAATTCACTCTGCTCCATATATCTCAACTCTGACACTCCCCTCAGATTCATTCCATAAACTATTTGAAATGGACTCTTTTCGATACTTCTGTTCACTGATTCATTGTATGCAAACTTCGCTTGCGCTAGAATCTAATCCCACTGCCTATGATGTTCAGTGACCAAACTCCTCAGAAAATCTACTAAACTTCAGTTCACCACCTCAGTCTGTCCATCCGTTTGAGGGTGATATGGAAAACTAAAGGATAGTTCCATTCCCATCTTCTTCCACAATGTTCTCTAGAATTGACTAACAAATTTGGTATCCCTTTCTGAAACAATACTCCTGGGTAATCCATGAAGCCTTACAACTTCCTTGAAAAACAAGTTAGCAACGTGCGTTGCATCATTGGTTTTCTAGCATGGGATAAAGTGTGCCATATTTGAAAATCTGTCAACTACCACAAATATGGAATCACTTCCTCTCTGTGTTCTTGGCAATCCCAACATGAAATCTATGCTTATTGCATCCCAAGGCCTCTCTAGAATAGGCAATGGTTGATACAACCCAATATTCTGCTTCTTCCCCTTTTCATACTGGAAAATATTACATATGATCACAAATATTTTTACATCTTCTCTCATACCTGGACAATAATACGAACCGTTCAACTGTGCAAACATTTTTTCATGGCCGAAATGTCCGGCTAGACCTCCACTATGCTTTTCCTTCAACAAATTCTCCCTCATCAAACACTTTGGTATGCACAAATGGCACCCTTTGAACAACAACCCGTCCTGATATAGATATTTTTCCCACTGGCTTCTGTCTCTAAGCACATGATTCACACATGCTTCATATGCCTCTTTGAAATATGGATCATCGTGATACATTTCCTTAAGGTGTTCAAACCCCAAGGTCTTCACTTGAAATTTCTGCAAAATTAGACATCTCTTTCTCAATACATCAACAAACTTGTTAGCATTACCAAAAACATGTTTAATGACAAAAGTGAAATTTTGCATAAACTCTATCCACTTGGCATGTTTGGTTTAACTTCTCTTGTCTGGTTATGAATTGTAAAGCCTGATTATCGCTATACAAAACAAACTATTTCAGAACGAGATAGTGCCTCCATTTATTCAAGGCTTAAATTATGGCATAAAACTCTTTATCATAGTTGGAGTACTTCCTCTTAGTATCATTCAACTTCTCACTGAAATATGAAACAACCCTATTATATTGGCTCGAGACCGCTCTAATTGCAACTCCACTCGTGTCACATCTCACCTGAAATGTCTTCCCGAAATCCAACAAAACCATAATCGATTGTTCTGTTATCTTTTCCTTCAATATATTGAATCTCTTCTCAACCTCTTCCATCCATTTGAAAGACTTATGTCTTTTCTTCACGGTATCCATCATTTTTGCACCGATTTCACTGAAATTTCTGATGAACTTTCGATAGAAACTTGCTAATCCATCGAAGCTTATCACATCAAATATACTCCTTGGTGACTACCATTCTCTGATTTCTTTCACCCTTTCAGGATCCATCTTCAATTCATTAGAAGAGATCAAAAAAACCAAATAAATGAGTTTTGTCTTCATAAAAGAGGATTTCTTTAAATTTATCAGCATCTTCTCCTGTTGCAACCTCCTCATCACTAATTTTAAATGCCTCATATGCTCCTCTTGAGTTTTACTGAAGACCAGTATATCATCTAGATATACGATCACAAACTTGCCAATAAAATCTTTCAACACTTCATTCATCAATCTCATAAAAGTACTCGGGGCATTCGTTAAGCCAAATGACATAACAAGCCATTCATATAATCCCTCATTTGTCTTGAAGGTTGTTTTCCACTCATCACCTTCTCTCATCCTTATCTGGTGATATCCACTTTTCAAATCTATCTTTGAAAAATAGTTCGCTCCACTTAAACAATCCATTAATTCATCCATCCTTGACAATGGAAATATGTGATCTTTTTTATGACCCTTGAGTTTGTACACATTCTCCATCCTCCATCCTTCTTTGGAATCAACACAGTTGGTACTGCGCATGGACTCAAGATTTCTCTGACCAAATTTTTTTCTAACAAATCCTGAACTTTTCTTTTTACCTCCTCCTTCTCTTGAGGCGTCAATATGTATGCTTCTTTATTTGGCAGGCTTGCTCCTAGTATCAATTCAATGTTATGACTAATACTTCTAATAGGTGGCAATGAGAATGGAAACTCACCCACTACTATGTCAACAAAATTTTCCAACAGCTCCTAAATTTCCTCAAGCAGATCTTCCATATAAGTACTTGTAAGGATAACTTTTGGATTACTCACTACAACAAACTGCATCTCATGTTCCTTCTTAACTTCACTCAGGAGTTCCTTCTGACTCATGAGAAGTATAATCATGCTGGCTTCTTCCTTTACCTTCTTCTCTTCAATTGGCAACAACATGTGTGTCCTACCATTCTTCTCCAAGGTATAAGTATTTCTCCTCCCATCGTGAATGAAATTATTGTCGTACTTCCATGGTCTTCCCAAAAAAATATGCCATACATCCATGGGAATCACATCACATAGAATTTCATCTCTATATCTTCCTATTTTAAATTCAACCAGGCATTGTTTAGTTATTGTTACCTGATGACCTTTCTGCAACCACGAAACCTTATACAATGTCGAATGTGCAGTCGTCTCCAACTCCAATTTCTCCACCATCTCTGTGGATAGTAAGTTATCAGTGCTCCCACTATCAATTATCACCTTGTAAACTTTGTCTTTAGTCTTGCAAGATATCCTGAACAAATTGTTCCTCTGTACTGGATTTTCAACCTCTGGCTCTCGTTTCAAGAGACCTTTCTTCATCATCAAAGATCTCCCATCTTCTGCGCCTTCTACCTCTACATCTCACTTCTGTGCTTCTAAAATGTGATCTTCACCTCCTTATTTCTTTCTCTTATGGCATTCCTAAGACATGTGTCCTAGCTTTCCACATGCATAACACTTTACTTCTCCTCCTCTGCCTCTTCCTCTTCCTCTATGAAAAGAGTTTTTACCACCACTCTGTCTTCCTCAGGAACTTCCTCCTCTCTTAGAGTGACTATGTGGTTTCTCTGCCTCACCTTTGAGCTTCTACATCTTGTCATGGGAAAATCCTTTGCCTCTGTTCAAGCTTCTATCTCTGTTTTATTGACTCTGCTTCCTGGTCAAATTCTCCTCTGCTTTCAGCACAATCTAGAATGCATCCTCTACTGTCCTTACTGTCATCATGATGATTTCATCCTGGATTTCATATCTCAACCCGTTGATGTATCTGGAAACTTTTTCCTCATCTCTCACTCTTTGTCCAACCCTGATGTTCAACTTGTAGAACTCCTATGTGTACTCCTTGACTGCCATTCCTTTCTACCTCAGGTTCTGCAATCTCTTTAACATATTTATCTGGTAGTCCTTGGGTATGAATTTATCCTTTATCTTGACTACCATTCGATCCCAACTCTTGATCTTTTGTTTTCCCTTACTTCTCCTGTCAGCCTATAGTTCATCCCACCATAGTATTGCATGTCCTTTCAACCTAGTGAAAACATGTTTCACCCTTTTCTCGTCATTGACATATTCATAGTCGAAATACTTGTTTATTGCTTGCATCCAATCAAGCAATTCTTCGACATCCAAATTACCTTCATACATTGGGATGTCTATCTTTGCTCTAGCTCCCAACTTGAAAAACACTTTTAGCAATCGCTCTTCAACAACATTCTCTGTTATAGCTTCTTCAAATTCTACTTCTTCATTCTCTGCATCGTTGACGTCTCCAGCATCAGGTTCTTTCCTTTGTGCCATTGCGATGGCATCCAACCTTGTTCGAACTTCTCTCATCTCCCTTTCCATAGCTCTATTTTCTACGGGTGGCTCCACACATCTCCTTGGAGGCATTGTGTTGATGTATCTGATACTACTTGATGATACCAGCCTACTTCTCTGTCTCCTTTGCCTACACAAATAAATTTTGTGTCTTCTCTGATACCACTTGGTGCACACCCCTTCCTTCTCCCCTCAGGGTTGTGCGACCTCCCAGTCTTGGATATTCAAACTCCTGGAACTGAATCGGTTCTTCGGGCCTTCAATAAAACCTAAACAATGAAAACCCACACAGGTCCCCTTGATGTCACCTGCAAGCTCAAACTACCTACAACTCCACTCTCTAATGCTTGGCAACACTGAATCGTGAGCACTAGTCTCACACTAGACTCTTTCTCCTACGTGACCACAGGCTATAACCTCGGTTCAATCCCTTCGCCACTCCAGGCTCTGACAATATTGCAACCTCCTCTTTTGTTTCCCTCTGAAACACCTTTTCCCAAATTCCCAGAGCTCTGCCACATGTCTCCCTGGATCTGACGGTCCAACAATACTTTGGGTTTTGTGAATATTTCACTCACTCTACACTTACTTCCTCCGGACCTCTAACTCCCGTATTCTCTAATCCGTTGTCACATGTCTCCTCCCACCTTGAAGTGTCGAAACACCTCGAAATGCTCCAAAATTATAAGTGTCGAAACACCTCGCAGCTAGCCTCCGTGCAACTTTTCCCAGATATGATGGTCTGGAACGATCCCAATCCCTCCTGGATGGATCTCGCTTTACTGATTCTAGGAAACCTCAAAGGACTCCTCCTTTTGAAGGTTTCTCGCCACTCTCCCTCCTGAGCTTGTCCTTCCTCAAAATTTTTCTTTCTTAGAGTGCTCCCTTCAACGCTTAGTCAAACCTCAGCCTATGCACGCCTTGAAAAAGGTCCTCCTCCACAACTTGGCTCTCTGTGGGCGATTCTCGCTACTCCTCTGAAATTACAAGTCAAAAGACTCTGTCACGCACTTGTTGCGGACAAAATTTCTTCGAGCTATCTCTTCGGAGCTTCCTGAGTCAACATAGACTCTGTCACGCACGCCTTGTAGACACTATGCACTCCTTACACACATATAAGTTTCACGTTATCTCTTCTGAGCTTATGAGTCAAAATAGACTCTGTCAATGCACTCCTTGAGGACACTATGCACACTTGCACTTTCTCGTAGAAGAGAAACAATTGAATCTTATTTAAATCTTCATAGATTCATACATTCAACCATGCAAATGCATGCATAAACACATGAACAAGAAATAAAAAAGAACTTCAAATAAACAAAAATTCTACCATTCATTCATTCAGATAGACATGATAGCACCACACATTTGGGTAAATGCTCCTCTGTTATATATATTCAACCGAAACATACATCTTTTCATAAACCAATTCTCGTAGCTCTCAACTACCAGATACAATGGCCACAACTCTCAATAACTAGAGTGCCAACAACAACAATTTTTAAC
>JASDQU010108035.1:40186-57617 GCA_032191745.1 Picea mariana
GAGAGATAGAGAGAGAGAGAGAGGAAGAAGGAGATGCCTCACACCCACCTTGAATCCTTCGTTGGATGTCGATCCCTACTCTCACTTCTTGAAGCGCTCCTGATCTATGTCGAAACTAGCCTGCAATAGGAAACAAAGAATAAGATGCTACAGGGTATTTATACATTCAAATAGCATATATCATGTGCATATATTCAAGTATATAGGAAATACATTATCATATGACATCACAGTGAACCAATAAACACACAATAGGAGGGAAAGATAACTCTTCTATTACCAACAATGTGAGAAAGGTATTTACAACCTAATTCAGCCTTTGGTATTGGTTCAGACCCAACTACCTTGGGTTCCTCCAAAGACCTTCAAGCATCAACTCAAGAAGTGGGGATCTTCCTTTTATAATTCAACAGGCATAGGAACACACCCTCTAGTTATATAGAGAAAGGAAGGAACACTGGAAAAAGAGTTTCCAGGTATGGGATGCTACTCAGAGAATGAAGGGATTAGCAAAGCTTGCTAAAAGTTTCCAGCACGATCTTGCACCTTAGTTCTTTATCCTCATATATTACCTCAATGGTGCATTAATACCATCCTTGAGAGGTTTAGTAGGTTTAATTCAGTTTGGTACGAGATTAGGGAGGTTGGGAAACAAGTCCAACTGAAATTCACGCCCGAAAAAGTGGAATTATTTTATCTTTTCCATTTTTTGAGGGCATCCATGGGTTGCAAGATAGAAAGGCATGGATGTTCATGTGTTTCACAAAGGAAACCTGCAGATATAATCAAAAGTCAAGTTTTTTAAGTGAATTTGATTAGAGAAGTTGGTATTTTGATTAGAAAGATAGGGGAAGGGTTGGTCCATGTCACAAATGCATAGGTGTGGTAATTTGTGCTATAATAGAGGTTGGTTTAGCAAATCGTTCTTAAAATTTATTACAGATTTGTTGGTTAAAATTAGCCACTTGGACAAGGAAATCAAGGATTTTTTGGCCCCCTTTTAATTTGTCCCTTAATCTCTTCACCTTCCTTTGTAGTTTCTGATCCATCCTTCTTAAATTAAGTATTTTCTGCATGAGGATAGAGTGTAATGGCCTTAAGATGTTACTTGAGATGAGTTTTGTTTGTTGTGATTGAGAATTATTTTCTTGGAGGGGGCAATGTGATTGATGTCCTTCATGACCTTCGATGTTGCAACATGTTCTCCCTTCATATCCTCTATCATCTCCCATGTTACAATAGAGACTTCTGCCCCACATGTTGGTTCTTGTGTTGCAACAAGGTTTTTCGTTTTCACCTGTTGGTTCTTGTGTTATAGCATGGTCTTCATTTTCACCTGCTAGTTATTGTGTTGCAAAGGGTCTTCATTTGTCTCTGTAGGAATATTTTCTTAATCCATTTCTCCTGTTGGTTCTTGTGTGACAACATGAACTTCTTCTTCTATCTCTTCTTCTAGTTTCTCTACTTCTCCTACTTATTCCCCTCCTCCTGCTGGTTCTTGTGTTGTAGTAGGTTTTTCTTCAGTTTGTTCCCCTCCTCCTGTCAGTTCTTGTGTTAAAATAGGAGCTTATTTTTTCTATTCCCCTCCTCCTGCTAGTTCTTGTATTACAACAAGGTCTTCTTTTCTGGACGAGAATCGTATCCTTTTATTCCTTGGAATTTTTACCTCGGGCAATGATTTGTATTTTCTTTTTCTCATAGGTCAGTCCTTTCCTTTTGGGGGTGTGATATCATCATGGCCATGGGAGGTTTCTTGGTGTTGCTCCACCTCCCATGAAGGTTTTTCTGGACCTGTTTTTCCAGTCTCTTGTGCTACAACATGTGTTTCATTTCTCGCTCCTTCGGTTTCTGTAACTGGTGGAGGAATACTTACGAGGTCCTCCCATGCACGACCTTCTTGTTCCAATGCATACACTATAATGAAAATAATAAGCACGTGTTGAGAGAGAAATCCCATGGCGACTTGACCCTCTAGACATTGTGATCCATTTGTTGCAATAATTTCCAAATAAATAAGGGGATGTTGACTAACCTTTGGTGTCATAGGTGGCTCAAGAGTTTTAGGTGATACCAAAAAATGATTCCATGGCATCCTTCATGGGTGAAGTACTTATGGATGTGATATGAAACCTTTTCCCAGAGTGGAGCTATTACCCTTGCCTCCATGGCATAATTCTTCCCTTGCCTCCACGAATTCATCTTTTACCCTGGTTGATACCAATTTTTGGGAAAACCATCATTCTCCCTCTTGTGGTAGCCCTGCTATTGTAGCTATTACTTCTACATCCACTATTATTAGTAATACATGGCTTGATCCCTTTTATCTTACAGTCCGACTGCAAACTCCAATGAATCTTCCTCATTGAACCCCTATAATATTTCAATGTAAATCATCCATCCCGTAGCCTAGAAAACTCTCCACAGCTCATCGTTAGCTCCTAGCAGAGCCACGTCTAGTTTGTGACATATGATGGAGCCACCCATGGTTTTCACAGTAGAATTCAATAGCATAATGCCATTTTTACTGGATTAGTTGTAGAGGAGGTCTTGTAGCACTCTGGTCAAGGAGAAATAACGAAAAATCTGAGTTCACCACCTTTTGAAAATAGTAATCCGACGAAGGTGATGGGAAATTAAAACAAAATAATGTTGAATTGACATGGTGGTGGTGAGGTGGATTAGTGGTACAATTCTTTCTATCATGGGATTGGTGGGTGGATAGGTAGGAAACATGTGCAATGGATGATAATAAATGGGAAATGGTGACTACTTAAGAAAAATAAGTGGTTGCACGTGGTGAGAGGATCAAGACAATCATATAAACCTTATGTCAAATAAGTGGTATGCAATGTGTACAAGGGGATCACATACCCTTAATGATTACCTCATGTGTCAAGCTGAATTGTTCATCCACGTTGGTTGAATTGACGTCACTAAATGTTGTGTTGGTTTTTGGGCCACATCAATTAATGGTGCATTAATGATATGGTGTTGCAATGTTGCATCCTTTGAATGATATGTTTCCACGTTGGGGGTGTTGCAGCATCAGGTGGTGTTGCAACAACAAATTTCTCATTTTAGTGTTGGCCAGGTGTCATAACATCATTAAAGGTTGTAGCATTGTGAAGGTGTTGTAGCAATCAAATTCTCATCTCAGTGTTGGCCAGGTGTTACAACAACATGTATTTTTCTTTTACACTAGATGGGTGTTGCAATATCACAAGGAGTTGCAACAATAGGATCACACAGTGTTGCAATAACATGTCTCTTAATTCAACATTGGCTGGGTGTTACAACATCACGAGGTGTTGCAATAACATGTATCTGGCTCCAACATTGGTTGGGTGTTGCAGTATCATGAGGTGTTGCAACAATAGGATGGTATCACAACATCAATATCATGTTGTAGCAATCCTTCTAATGCTCTAGTATCGCAACAACATGCTTTTGTGATCCAAATGCTTGCAACTCAAGAAAATATTGAGATATCCTGCAACTCGAAAGGATTAGATAAGTAATGAGGTTCATGTAGTTTCATGAACAATGCATAAACAATGGGGGCTGACGTAACCATCACAAAAATCCTATAAGTTCCCCATTGTTCATGAATTTATTACAATAATACAACCAAGTTTTATTATTATTATTATTATTATTATAGTATATGAGAGAAAGAGAGTGCCCTTCCTAATTGAGTCCTAAAAGAATTTTCACGATTAATACATTATTACTATTATTATTTATTTATTTATTTGGTAGGTGGGGATCTTCCTATGTGAACAATCTCAAGATCATTATTGCTCTAGCCATTTTTGATACCTCTCAAAAATGCCTCTTTGGATGGTGAATTTTTATACTGTCGAAGTCTATTCCCATTGTCCATTAATGGAGTTATGGCTTCATCGATGGTTTGAATTTTTATGGCCCCGCTATCATATATAGCATCAATATCATATGGGCCCAACCATTGAGTATGGAATTTCCCCTTGAAGTATTTGAATCTTGATTCAAACAACAAGGCCCAATCTCCAACTGACAACTCCTTCTTTATGAACTTATCATGCCAATTAGCCCTTTGTAGTTGAATGGAAGATGTATGATGCAAAGAAGTTATGTGGAGTTAATCCAATTTTCTAAGTTGACGAAGCCACTGAAATTAGGCTTTGGAAAAATCCATGCCTAATTGAAGTGCATTCCTCAAAGTTTTCACTTTGGTATCTATAGGAAAAATAGCTCGCTTCCCATACGCGAGCTTGTATGGATTGATTCTTGTGGTGTTCTTCAAGGTGGTTTTGTATTCCCATAATGCGTCTGGAATTTTATCTTCCTAATCCTTGAGATGAAGTTGAACAGTCTTTGTCAAGATGTTCTCAAGGATTTTATTCATCCCTTCCACCTGACCATTGGCTTATGGATGATATGCCGTAGTTATCCTGTGCTTAATTTGGTAAAGCTCTGTAATGGTTCTAATGTGCTTGGAGGTAAATTGAGCCCCCCCATCTATTAAAATCTCCCTAGGTATCTCGTACTTGATAAATATTTCTCTATGGAGAAATTCTTCCACAACTTGTTTTGTTGCCACTGGGAGGGCCTTTGCTTCCATCTACTTTGTAACATAGTCTGTGAAAACTAGGATGTAGGAGTTTTGTCGGGATGGAGGGTTAATAGGTCCTATGAAATCAAGGACCCACTTTTTAAAAGGATCCACTACCAGTTGTGTCTATAGAGGCATTTCGTTTGACTGAACTGGGCGTCCCGTCCTTTAATAACTATCACACCTTTTTCCATACTCTTTGGCATCATGAAAGATAGTGGGCCAATAGTATCCTAGGTGGAGTCCTTTATAAAATGTTTTTTTTTTTTATTTGCCTGTGAAGTTTCCTACAGAGGGACCATCATGAGATGCTTTCAGGATGTCATAAATCTTGTCTTCCCTTACACAATGCCAAATGACAGAATCCAATCCTGTGTAGAAAAGACATCCTTTAATCCATGAATACTTGCAACTTTGCTTGATGACCATTTACCATTCTTTTGGTGATAGGGGTGATGGAATTTTTCCTACATCCAAGTAATTAACAAAATCTACAAACCATAGTGAGTTAGTAGATACTACAAAAAGGTGCTCACTAGGAAAAGTGTCCTTGACTAGGGGTGCATTCCAATCATTGAGAAGTCGAGAAAGGAAGTCAATGACGACGCTATCTTTCCCTGGTTTTTCCATGATGGCAATGTCGAAATCTTGTAACAATTGTAACCATCCGGTCACCCTATCATGAGTGATAAGTTTATTCATAAAATATTTGATGGAAACATGATCAATGTGTATGATTACAGGATATCCAGTTATGTAATGGCAAAACTTATTTATAACATGGACGACAACAAGAAAATATTTTTTTGTGACTGTATAATTTAGCTCGACAGGTGTAATATTCTTATTGATAAAGTATATTGCATACAGTTTACATGATTCTTCTTGTTTTCCACGCACAACTCCAATGACAATGTTTGATGTGTCTGTGGATATGTGAAATGGAAAGGACCGGTCTGGTCTCCTCAGGATAGGTGTTGTTGCTAATTTCTCCTTTATTTCTTCAAAAGCACTTTGGCACCTGTCAGTCCAATTGAATTCAATATCCTTTGTGAGTAATAGGAATAAGGGGCATGCAATTTTTGAAAAAATTTCATAAAGCATTTATAATATCCAGTCTTTCCTAGAAAAAATCTTACCTATTTTTGTGTTTCTAGGGGAGGGAGATTAAGTATTACCTCTATCTTCGATGGATCAACCAATATACTTGCAAGAGAAATATGATGTCCTAGGAAAATTCCTTCTGTTAACATCATTTAACATTTTTCATTGTTGAGAGAAACATTGGACTCCACACATATCTTAAGTATTTTTTCTAAGTGAAATCATCCAATATACTTCTACACATTCGTGAATGATATCGGAAAATATACTTAGAACTACCCTTTGAAAGGTAGTTGGAGCATTGCAAAGTCCAAATGGAAACACCCTATATGCAAATGTTCCCCATGAGCAAGTGAATGTGGTCTTCTCTTGATCCTTAGGTGCAATTTGAACTTTGTTGTAGCCGCTAAATCCATCGAGGAAAGATAAGTGTTTCTTCTTGGCCAATGCGTCCAACACTTGGTTAATAAGGGGTAGGGGAAAATGGTCCTTGTGGGTGGATTTTTTTAACTCCCTATAGTCGATGTGTATCCTCTATTTACCATTCTTTTTTGGAATTATAACAAGAGGGGAGACCCATTAGCCATCGAAGATAAGATAGATAAAATATATGGAGAGTATTTTCTATGGTTCTTCCTTAACTATCACCTTCAATGTTGGGTTCATCTTGTGTTGAAATTGGAAAATGGATCTAGATTGTACTTTGATGTATATATGGTGTGTACACAACTCTGGGTCGATTCCCTTCATATCTATATAGTCCCAGGTGATCATTGTTTTACTTTATTAGGAGCTCAACGAGTTGTTTCCTTTGTGGCTCAAACAGTCTCCGATTAATGTTCATAAACTTCCCTGAGCTAATATCTAAATGCTTGGTAATCGAATTAAGGCTTTAAAAAATGGGTGTCTCTTGTGGTATTGGTGGTGCATCTTCCATTGAGAGGTTTTCTTGAGCATGTATTGTTATGATCCAACACCTTAAAAATGATAAAAAATAAACTTCGAGGGACAAGCCTCCTTTTATAATATATCCAACTCAAAATACAATATGAGATGAGATGATATCCTCCTAAGACTAGGTCTCCTTGGTATATATATAGGAGACAAAGGGTACAATTATAATGAAAGGGTACCATGAAGGGTTCTAGACGACATACAATTATAATACTATAAATATAATAATTCATTATCTAGGGCTTAATAAGGAGTTTTACACACAAAATGGGGCTTTTCTAGGTATTAACGTGCCCATCCCCTTCAAACAAGTGTTGTCCTCAACACTTGACTAACTGCGGTTGTTTCTGCATGAATAACTCATCTTCCCATGTTGCCTCTTCCACTAGTAGGTTATTCCATTTGACAAGGTACTCTATGATTTCTCGATTTCTCAGTTGCTTAATCCTTTTTACGAGGATTGTTTCAGGTTCTAGTATGATTTTCCTTTCTTCATTAATCTCTGGTAAAATATTTTAGACTAGGATCTTGTTTCTGATTACCTTCTTTAAGAAAGAAACATGGAAGACTATATGTACATGTGATTATGGACGAAACTCTAATTCATAATCCATACTTCCAATCCTTTGCAAAACCTTATAGGGGCCATAATATTTGGGTACTAATTTAGTGCCCTTCTTTTGTTTCTTGAGGGAAATCTATTTATATGGTTGTATCCCCATAAATACCAATCCCCCACTTCAAATCCCCTTTCATTGTGATGTTGATATGATTATTGTTTAATCCTATTTTGTGGGATAACCAAGTAGTCCTTCAACAGTTAAATAACCTCTTTTTGGTTCCCTATGTGGTCCTCCACTGCTTGAACCTTTGTATTCTCTTTCAAGGGTGATGTAATGGATGGAGGATTATATCCATAAAGTTCGAGAAATGGACACATTTTTATGAAGTATGGAAGGATGTGTTGTACCACCATTCTTCCAAAGGCAACCACTTGACCCATTGTGTTTGTTTATCAGTTGAAAAGTAATGAATATATCCTTCTAGACATTTATTCTGTAACATCCTGCTCTTGCACGCACTGAGCGAACTTATTATTTAAGGACACTTGCGTGCAAGTGATCCGGTTCTTTATACGATTGGTTGTTTTGATTATGATTATGATATATTGTGAATTTGATGATATGTTATTTTTTTTGTATTTACATCAACAGGTGTTATTGATTGGGTTCTCCTGAGTGTGCAGGACTCTGGGCATTTGAGGATTTTGAGGCATCGATGAAACTCTATGGACTTCGGATCGAGTCAGGGAGTGGACTGTTAGGGTTTGAATGTTGTTGATGTTACATTTGTACATATGATTAGATATTATGATGTTGATTGTTATTGTTGACATGATTCGTTAATGGATGTAGGATGACGATATCTTGTCAACCAGACTCACATTTGGAGTAAAGGGGTCACACACAAAAACCAGAGACATTGAGGGAGAAGTGTGGCAGCAGCCCTACCACAGCCTACTAGCACTCCTGCCATGGATCGAACTGTAGGTTAATGATTACCTAGTTCAATAAGACCCATGATTCCGCAAGGGAAGACTGTGACAATTGCTCACAATGATTCTAAGGGGCATGCAATAAAGCAGGTTCCTTCTTCCTTAGAGGCCCTTAGCCTCCCACAAGATCACCTGACGGAGTATTGACTCCAGGGGTTTGACGTTTACCAAATTAAGTCAAGAGGTGAGTGGCACCCTTGGAGCACGTAGTGCGTCTTGAAGGACACATCACGCAAATAAAATGGAAAGAGGTGAGTGGCACCCTTGGAGCATGTAGTACATCTTGAAGGGCACGCCGTGATTTTAATTGATAAGTTAATAAACCTAGTACCTAGAAAACTAAGCCTCCCTAGGACCTAGTCGGCCTTAAATCAGATGATGGTATGAGTAAAATATAATAACTTTTTGTTCCCTTAAAAAATGTCTCCCAACCTAGTGAATTTAAAACCTAGGTCTAAGTAGAACATGTGATCAAAGGAAAACTAAATATACATGTAACAAGACGGGGGTAAATAAAATTTCAATTTTTTTATTAAAAGTAAAAATTATAATGGAGGATTAAATTATTAAAAGGGTAAATGCTTTTTTTGTCTAAACTTGCTAATTCTGAACTTAGTTAAAAAGAAAAAGGGGAAACTTAAAGAAAAAGGGAAACTTAAAGAAAAGGGGAAACTTAAAGAAAAAGGTGAATGTCTAACTTAGTAAGGAATCTAGCCTTTGGAACTTTCTATTTATGAACTCAACTAGGATTTAATTAAGGCATAAGTCATTTAAGAATTGTAAGGGAATATTGGGACACTGAGAAGCGTTTTTAAGAATGCTTTTAGGTGGGTGAGGAAAATAGAAAAATTTAATTAATTAATAAATTGATTTTTTAGTGCAACTAGGGGATCGGGCGACATGTGTGCGAGGGAGGTTTTTCCTAATTAAATAAATGAAAAAGGAATTTAATGAGGGTTTGGGAAACTAATTACTTGAAAACTCTATAAAATGGATGACAAAGGAGGATTATGGATCACATCTAGTTTGTGTAAGGATACGCTGGCATAATTTTATCTTGACTGAATTTTCTCTTGTGGGAGTTGGGATACCTAGCTCAAGTAACAAGTGGTAGCTCGACCTTACAAGGCCATTTGGGCGCTATCATTCTCTGGTATTGTGTGTGGCCCCTTTGTGGCTCGGGGGGGCCAGGGAGAAGAAGAGTACCCCTAGTGTTGGCTGCGAGGTACCAGTGAGGTCTCAGTGGTTGGAAAGCAGTACTTGGATGGAGCGCGAGCAAGACTCGGATGGAGCGCAAGCGCGGGATAACGACTTCTCGTTATTCATCATCGGTTACAGGTACACAAGTGCGATTGTTTTTTAAAAAAAAATAAAAGAAATTTTTTGGTTTAATTTCTATACATGAATATCTAAAGGAAAATGTTGAAGTTGATTTTGGACAACAATGGTGAAATGTAAATTAAATAATTTGTTTCTAGCTTAGAATTAAAATTGTGGAAGTGAATTAGTTTCATTATTCCCTTATTTTTTAATTAAAAATGTTTGTTTATATGAATTCCTTGTTTGATCATCTATTGTTAGATACGTTGAAAACTTTTCATTGATATCTCTCTTAAAATCCCTAAGCATCGGATCCCATCCTTGCCTGCGATTCTTTTAAAATATGTTTAATGTGATTTGATGGCTTGTATTTCATTTTTTCTTCTAGAGTTGTCCGATCCTTTCACGGCCATAGCAAGCATTGCATCCCCCCCTTTTTCCTGGCGTAAATTAAGGCAAATTTGTAATTTCTGGGCTGAATATTACGCCTGTGCATCTTGCCATTGTAGTCGTTGTTGCGTTGTAACTAATCCTTGATGGCAATGGCGCTCTCCCTTGAATTAACATTCTGAATTTCAGAATATTTGTTGCCTTGGATATTTTAGATAATGGATTTATTACTGTATTGATGAGTGTTATGTTGATAGCTGCGATTAAAACTATAGTAAACCCTTTTCAATTTTCATATTTAATTTTTCCTCAAAGCTTGTTTCTCTTCAGTCTTCCTTCTGCTCCTTACGAATCATGTATCTAGAAGAATGTTTGATTGTAGTTGGCCTTTTCTTGTGAATTCAGATAAGCTTATACCACACACTGACACTGTTCACGCTATCTATAGCCAGCGACTCAATGTGCTTGTCGTGAGGTGTGTACCAGTCTTAAGACAAGATGCATTGGGATAAGAAGTGTTTACTAGGTATAATCCCATATGTGCCTCAATCCCCTTTTATATGATATGAGTTAAGACTTTAAATCGACGATCATATAATCCAGATGGCACTTCACCTGAGTTACTCTACGTTTTCGATAAACAAAGATGCCCTGTGTCTCCCTTCTTCCTCTTGGGCATAATTATCTCTGCATTTTATTCTTAACTGTCTCTCTGTTTTATTCTTAAATATTCCTGCATTTATTATGAGATTCTTGGGTTTGTCTAAGACAAGATTTAAATATCCCTTATTTTAATTACAAAGATATTTTATTTTAAGAACACAGAGATCCCATTATCGCTACCATGTTTTGTTCCATTTTTTCTTGGGAGGGTTTGGTTTTAGTTTAAGCACGGTATTTTTAGGTAAAAGGGAGCAATTTAGGGTTCCTTTTCATTAATAAGGTAGAGAATTTAAGAGACACAGGGATCGAAACCGTTGAGCGTTCTTTTTTCGCTAGAATGCTCACACTTGTCGATGGGGGATATTTTCATGAAGATCAATATTAATAGCAAGCCACAAGGGCTAAAGATTAAGGGCTCCAGATTGAGAAGGCATTGCCAGAATGGGTACCTTACCTAGTATTTCCTTCCCGGTCTTCCTTACGTGATTATATTTATTTAGTGTTTAGTGTTGGCAGAGTTTCTGTGATTAGGAAATTTCTCTGTCATAATTATGGTGGCCGGTTGTGACAGGGTATCCATTATGTGGTCATCCATTTAAACTAGTAATTGTTTTTATAAATTATTCTTTTACAACAATTAATTGATCATATGAATATCTTGTTAAACTATTTTTAAATAGTTAAATTGTTTCACACAGATACCAGCGAACGTGTATGGTATTAATAATTGGATTGTAGTTAGCAAATTTTAATTTCAATAATTACCAGCGGTGGTGTTTTTCCCAACTGGCGTGCGTCAAATAATAAAGGCACACTTCACCATGTTACTCATAAGGCTCCCAACTACACTCACCTTACTCAGGTCGTTCCCTTATTATACAACTTATTTCGGTCAGATTTGGCGATTATGCCTGCATTTATGTCTCCAAGTACGCAGGTTGATTTTAGCTCCATGTAAATTATTGTATGGCGATCATATATGGTGTTTTGATCTGTAGCTCGATTTCTTTAAAATTTTACCCTTTTTATTAATTGTGTTCTATTCCATATCTCGAATTCTTCAAAACTGGTATTAGATCTATAATACGTGTATGAGCACCTTTTTAAAAAGAAGAACCAATAATTATAATACTTTATTTAAATTGATAACACCAAATTGTTTTCTTGCATAATGTGGTTAATGATTTATAAACCAAATCTACATTTGGTGATATACTTGATTATTCGCATCTATCCTGATTTGGTTTTTCCTATTTGATATAAAGGTGATAGGTCCTCAATGTTTATAAATATTGGATGTCTAACTCAACAATTTATTTAATGAAAAGGGTTATAAAAATGGGCTATAGTTTCGCAAACTAAATGTCTTCACGTTTAACACATCCTCCTTCCTCTTGAAACTTTAGAACATTGTCCTTCAATTTTCAAGAAATTATGTTTTGCTATAGTTCTTTTCCCTTCCATATCTAGAACTCTTAAACTCGATATCAGTTTAGTAAGATGTATCAGTATTTACTAAAACCTTGTTTTAATGTGAAGAAAATTTAATGAATTAAGAAAAAGCATATAGAAGTTAGACTATGATTTTACAAACTACAAGTTCTTCACTTTAACACTTCTCTTTTCATTTACAACTTTAACTTCATCTTCGGTAATAATGCATGTTAGCACCAGTGGATTTCAGGCACGTTCGATTTTATGTTTGGTAGATGGGTTAGAATTGTTTGTTTGTGCATGGGTCCCTATCATCTCTATCGCAAAGTGGGGATGTGATACCTTATGATTGGGTCATTGCGCGTATCGACAAGTGCATATGAAACCTGACTTTGGATCATGCGTCTCTCATTGTGGATGATGTTGTTTTTATAAGTAATATTGTATTGGTTTGTAACATTATCGTGTTTGTCTCTCACTCGTCGAGAAGGTTCTATATATTGGTCGTCGGAGCTGTTGTGGTTGGTTGATTGATGTTGTCTTTTAGCTTAGTAGGTGTTATCTTGCGTGTGTCGGGCAGGATGTAGAAACCTCCTTGTTCCTCAGAACTATAGCTAGCCTTGAGACCTTAAATGGTAAAAATCGATGGGAACCTAGGCTTGAGCATTTCTTATGTTTCCTATAGGTCCTAACCATTGCATGGTAGGATGAGCGGGTAGTCATTTTTATTTTTCATCTGATTGAATGTCATATGTTGCTTCCTGCTGCATGATGTGCTAGTATGCTAGGTCGTTTTGTTCCTTGTCATGAGATATGCATGCATTGTGTTCGTCGTCGTGTTGTGATGTTTGGATGTATGGTCATTATTACTTTCTAAAAAAAAATGTACGGGTTTTGCGTCACATGTTGTCGTAACGACTAGGGTCATTACATATGGTATCAGAGCCAGTTCGACCTGCGACTTGGGATCACTATGGATTCCATTGATTAGATACTTGATTATAAAATGTTGCTAACTAAATTGATTTGTATTCGTGTGGGTAATCATTGTCAGAGGACGTCGCAGAGGCAGACGATGGGGTGTTAGGGGAGGAGGTGTGACACCCCCAATAGCATCCACGCCTGAGGGGTCTAATCCCTAGGGAGACGAATAGGTTGTCGGGCAAGAACATAGATTTGTGGGTGATGTGGTTGGGATGATGAGGTCCTTTTAGTGGATGTTTGAGGCACTGATTATTCATTTGGATAGATATGAGGCCAGGGCACTAAAACCCATTGAAGGTCCACTTCGTGCTTCGATCGGTAATAGTAGCATTCACCTCGAACTCGAGAAGGTCAAAATTCTTGAGTTCTTTGGTGCCTCAAACGACGCAGCCGCCAAGGCATGGTTGGAGCATATGGAAATGTGCTTTGTACTTCAATACTACACCTCCAACATGAAGGTTCACATGGCGGTCTTTAAATTGAAGGGGAGCACTCTTCTATGGTGGAAGACGCTCCTCCCGCAATTGAACATGTTCGTCGAAGACGTGTCATGGGAAATGTTCTAGGAACGGTTCCAGGAGAGGTATCTATCTGAGGAATTCATTGAGTGTCAACTCAACGAGTTCAACACCTTGAGACAGGGAGGTCGTACGATGCCCGAGTACAAGGCCCGTTTCATGGAGCTTCTTCGGTATGCTCCCCACCTGAATATCGAGAAACTTAAGATCAACAAGTTCGTGTTTGGCCTTAATGTCAGCATTCGTGCAAAGGTTATTATTTTGATGCCTCAAAACTTGCATGATGTTGTTCATAAGTCCCTCATAGTAGAGGAGGAGCTTATCAGCGGGGGTCAAAGAAGGACTTCAGCGAGACCAGTGGGACAGGCGTCATCTAGTGCACAGCAACATCAGACACTAGCTAGGCATGCACCAGGGTATCGAGGTACTCTGAGAGGATACACCTTCACTACACCTCGGTGAACAACACCTCAACAACAAACTCCTTACTGAGGACCACAACACCAAAAACAACATCAACTGCAGGAACAATAGTTTAGGCCTGTTCAACAGAATAGTTCAGGGTTCCAAGCCAGTGGTCTGTCAGCTTCTACTTCAGGTACCAGGAGTATTGGATCGAAGAAAGGGTGATGGACATGTGGAGATCCACATTACCATCCTGACTACCTAGTTGAGAGGACTAGAGAATTTGGATCAGACAGACCCATTGTTGGCACAGGGGCAGACCCAGGGTTCAACGCTACAATAGTGCACCAACAAAACCCTAACTACCGACCCTTTCGGAAACACCTGCGAAGCAGATGAAGTCTCACCCGAGGTAGAGGTAGGGGTGGTTGCAGGACTCCAATGTCTGCAACCTTAGCTAGGAAAGAGATCTGTGACTATAACACCTTAACAGGGAACTTAACAGTTATAGTTCATCAATATCCAATCTTATTTTACAATGCAGTTAAATCCTAATTACAGAGCATTGCAGTATTTAACCAGATCTATTATATTCAAGCACTAAGAACATCCACATAGGTTAGATCTAGTATTCATTCACACTATTAAGCACATAGAATTAACATACCTATCCACCATTCATCTATATCGAAGTACTAAGAAACTTAACATATAAACACATCAATACATCACACAAAGCAGAGCAACACAACATGTACGTGGTTCACCCCCACCATGGGGATATGTCCACCAACTCTCTATCTTCTTTATTAGCTTCTTCAATCAGTTACATGCACAGAGCCTTCAGATCAACTTCACAGAGGACAAGAGATCTGCACACTCTTCGCTAGATCCTCCTTCCTCAAGCTAGGTTACAACACTAAGCCTCTTCTCAATCTCTTACACTCGCTTTCAATGAGCACTGCAAGACTCATACAATATGCACAAAAGAAATATATAGTCGGCACTTATCACTTTCGATCACACAAATCGAACTTCAGCACTTAGCACACTTAACTTAGCACCGCTTACTTACATCACCTAGCTACTTATTTATACATTACAAAATAGGCCTAAGCATGGGTAAACCCATGGGTCGACATTCCCATACCCATTACATAATTCTAAATCCCAAAAAGGGCCCTAAAAGGGGTCGAGATCCTGCGATCTCTGCTTCATCTTGCGCTCCGCCTTCGACAACCTGTCGAAGTTCCAAAAATAGGTCAAACCTGACCAAGGATCCTCAAAACTTGGTCAAGGGACAACACCCACTATCGTGGGAGATTTGGGCAAGGCCCATCGGATTCATGCAATGGTAAATAACTGTCAGGAAAATCATCAATCGACTCTGATCGAGACGTCAGGTACCGTCACTGACCAGACCCTTAGTATTTTGATAGATCCAGGTGCTATAGAGAGTTTTATTTCCGGTGAAACGCTAAAAAAGAATTAAGGTAAAGGTAATCAAACAAGACACGTTTAGCTTTGTAGAAATGGATTTAGGAGCCAAACAGAAGGTTGGAGGGAAGGGATGGGTTGTAGCCTTAACCTAGGAGAGTTTGTCACAAGGGCCAACCTGTACATCACAATCTTAGGGTCTTATGACATTGTGATTGGTATGGACTGGTTGGAATCACATGAGGTGATACTCAACTGTAAGACAAAATGATTGAGCTTGGTCGATGGCGAGGGAAAGAGATGCATGATTGTAGGTTGGAACCAGGGAGTCTCCCTGAGGTTCATCTCTTCCTTGTAGCTATGGAAGAGCATGCGCAAGGGATGTAATCTTTATGCGATCCTTGTGTTAAATGAGAAGGGAGTAGCGAAAGGTCTAGAAAACCTTTCGGTGGTGTGAGATTTTGTGTACATCTTCCCTGAGGAGTTACCTGGGATGTCGCCAGAGAGGGAATTGGAATTTACCATTGACCTAAAACTGAGAACTGAACCGATAACAAGAATGCCTTATCGGATGTCAACCCCAGAGTTACAGGAGTTGAAAATGCAACTGAAGGAGTTGTTGGACCTAGGACTTATACGTCCAAGTGTGTCACCACGGGGTGCTTTTGTTATCTTCATACGGAAGAAGTATGGGTCGTGGAGACTCTGCATTGAATATCATCAATTGAGCAAGGAAACGATCAAGAATCAGTATCTGTTTCCAATGATTGATGATATGTTTGATCAGATGAAAGGTGCGACGATGTTTTCAAGGATCAACTTGAGATAGAGGTATCACCAGTTACGGATCAAGGAGGATGAAATCCCTAAGACCGCCTTTAATATGAGGTTTGGACATTATGAGTTTAATGTTTTACCGTTTGGACTGACGAAGGCCCTAGGGGTATTTATGAGTTTGATTGATCCAGATTATTTTCGACATGAAATGAGAGCGGAGATATAATAAATAAATGCACTGAGATATCGCAGATATTCAATAATATAACAGAAAGGTATCAGAGATGCAACCATAAACATAGACATACAATAATACACGATTTCTATTAATGAAAAAAATGTATAGAGACTGTAAAAATACAGAGTGAAAGACTCGCTAGAATGGTGGAAGCTTATCTCTGAGAAGAGATGTGACGGCTACTCGCATTAGCAAGAAGATGATTACAATGAGGTTCTGAAGGCCTTTTTACAATAAACAAGAATTCCAAAAACCCTAGACATACAAAAACCTAACCCTAGGAGATGAAGCGCCAAAAGTCATGAGGGCCCCGTTTGGGTAAGTTAGTACATCAACTTCCCGGGGTCGTAACTTTTGCATACGATCTCCATTTTAGGCGTATGATATCTCGTTGGAAAGGTATCATCGAGGAGATTCATTTTGGGGGCTCAATTATGCCTTCAACTATCATTGAGAACCTCGATCTCGAAAAACCTTCATTTAGGCCCTCAAAATGGCCCCGAAAGTTAAAACCTGCTAAAAATAGTAAATTGCCAAAATTGCCAGAAAACTATTTTGAGCCCGTCGAAAAAGGTGGGTGGCCACTGATATCCACCTGGATCAATCCTCCCTCCTTAGGAAGTAATTGTCTCCATTGCGTTGAGTTCCCGGGGGAGAGGGAAAAGCATTTACTAAATCTGCATCTTAGTGAGTTGTTTTCTTTGCTGGAGACGTCGTGCTGCTTAGTTTGTGGAAGTATGTCACGAACCTGTTGAGGATGAGGTTGTTCAACAAGTCAGCATACATGAGAGGATGGTGTGCAGAAGGAATATTTGCTCTTTTCTGCAACCTTGTCGACCTACTTCTATTGGATAGAAGGTGCTTGGGGCGAAGCTGTAGTGGTTGCAGTGTCCTTCTGTTCCCCTTTTGAAAAGATTGTGGAGAAGTTGAATTTTGTAGTATGAGATACTACCTTGCGGCACTTTTTAGGTGGAACAGTAGTCAGAACTACCTCTAATATTCTATAGAGATGACCCCCCAGAGAAACAATGACACTGTGAGGTCGAGACTCATAAACA
>JASDQU010108035.1:57750-80560 GCA_032191745.1 Picea mariana
GTGGTGTTGTCGACAATCCCAACTGTTTGATGACCTCTGCTGAGATGAGGTTCTTCTGGCTTCCACTATCAACAATAAAATGCAGTGGGGTCCCCTTCACCCACATCTATGAATAAAAAAGGTGCTCCCCCTCTTCAGGATCTGTTGGTTCTTCTGGTTGAATTGCTTCGGTCGCGACATTAGCAGTGTGGTCTGCGTCAATGATCTGTCCTTTACCAATATTTTCATAATCAGATTCTGAATTAGGTTTCGGCTCCTTGTCTTTGATCTCAACCACCAATGACTATTTTGAGCAACATTCATCGGTGTTGTGCCAGGGGCTTTTGTGGAAGTCACACCATTTTCTGGTGTCCTTCTTTGTCTTCCCGTGACCCTTCTTTCTTGTGTCTTGGACTGGTTTTCAGGAGACTATTTATTAGGGATGTCTTTGTCATACTTTGGTTGTTGCGGATTTGCAGACCCAAAATCCCATTTGTTCTGGTGCTTAAATTTCTGCTCAATTTTAATAGCATATCGATAAGTAGCACCGAGTGATGAGATGTCCAGAAAATCCATTTCAATTTGGATGTATCTGTGTAGAGCCCCACTGTATTTCAGAACCAAAAGTCGTTCAAAGTCTTTGATACCCAACTTTGTGTGCAAGGTATGGAAGGTATTGGTGAACTCCGAAACTGATTGGCCCCTCTCTTGCCACAGTGTGTTCCATCTCATGTATTGGTCCTCATAGTTTCCAACAGGGTAATACTGTTCCTTTACCGCATCCACAAAAATATCCCAAGTGGGCTCGGCCCCATATATTCCAGACTCCTCTGTGGAACTTTGCTCCCAATAAGTTTCCCACCAATGTTTGACATGAGGGAGAGCTTTAAGGAGTGCGAAGTTGATCTTTTCTTTGTCGGAAAAATTGTGAATAGAGAAATAACCTTCTAGCAGAGTTAACCATTTTTATATTGCTTCTGCATTTATCTGTCCTTCAAATACAGGAATATCAAAATTAACTTGTACCTTGAAAGGAGAGGTGCCTCCAAAGTGGTCACTTGATGAAGATGAGTTTGTTGCTATCGAAAGACGTTGAAGGATGTGGGAAAAATTCTCCATCATTTCGTCCCTCTGTCACGTGAGAGCTTTCTCAAGCAACAGATTGATAGGATCGTCTGCTCCGTCGTTTTTCTTTTCTTTCGCCATTGAGGGTTTCTTGGGTGTGCGAGAGCGATTGTATTCAAGAGAGACAAGCTTGAGACCCAACTTGCTATACTTGGACCTCGTTGGGGACATGCACTGAAAAAAACCCGATCAAGAGCAGTCTGCTCTGATACAACTGATCCGGATTATTTTCGGCACGAAATGAGAGCGGAGATATAATAAAATAATGCACAGAGATATCTCGTATATTCAATAATATAATAGAAATGTATCAGAGATGCAACCATAAACACAAATATACAGTAATACATGATTTCTATTAATGAAATAAATGTACAGATACTGTAAAAATACAAAGTGAAAGACTCGCTAGAATGGTGGCAACTTATCTCTAAGAAGAGATGTGATGGCTACTCGCATTGGCAAGAAGATGATTACAATGAGGCTCTGAAGATATTTTTACAATAAACAGGAATACCAAAAACCCTAGACATCCAAAAACCTAACCCTAGGAGATGAAGCGCCAAAAGTCATGTGGGCCCCGTTTGGGTAAGTTAGTACATCAACTTTCCGGGGTCGCGACTTTTGCATACGATCTCCGTTTTAGGCGTATGATAGCTCGTTGGAAAGGTATCGCTGAGGAGATTCATTTTGGGGGCTCAATCATGACTTTATATATCATTTAGAACCTATATCTATAAAAACCTTCATTTAGTCCCTCAAAATGGCCCCGGAAATTAAAACCTGCTAAAAATAGTAAATTGCCAAAATTGCCAGAAAACTGTTTTGAGCCAGTCGGAAAAGGTGGGTGGCCACTGATATCCACTTGAATCATTGATGAATGAGGTGTTTCATGAATACTTGGACAAGTTCATCCAAGTATTCATTAGTGATATTTTAATTTACTCTCAAACGATGGAGGAGCATGACGAGCACTTGCGCTTGGTACTACAGTGTCTACGAGAGAATAAATTGTATGGGAAACTGTCTAAATGCTCATTTTATCAATTGAAGATTCACTACTTAGGGCATGTCATCTCTGATGAAGGTATCATTTTGGATCCAACAAAGGTCAAGGCTATTATGGAATGGCCTGCATCCACGAATTTCCATGAAGTGCGTAGCTTCATGGGTTTAGCGGGATACTATCGACGGTTCGTCGAGGGTTTTTTGAAGATAGAAAATCCAATTATGGAATTGAAAAAGAAGAACAACAATTTTGTTTGGACTGAGAAATGCGCGGAAGCCTTTCAGAGGCTCAAGGAGCTGTTGACGACAACACTGATACTAAAGGTCCCGGACATGGACATAGACTTCTTGGTACGCATTGACACATCCAAAGAAGGCTTAGGCGGAGTCTTGATGAAAGATGGTCGAGTGATCGCTTACATTTCGAGAAAGTTGATAAGGAATGAGGAGAACTATGCGACACATGATTTGGAGTTGTTAGCCATTGTTTATGCCTTGATATTTTGGAGACACTACCTTATTGGACAAAAATTCAAACTAAAAATGGACCACTGTGGTCTACATCACATCTTTACGCAAAGCGACTTGAACGCGCGACAACGACGTTGGTGGGAATTGCTTAGTGAGTACGATTTCGAGATTACTTACATAAAAGGAATAATGAACATAGTGGCTAATGCGTTGAGTTGGAGACCACACATATTTTTGGTGATGCCTCTTCAGACGAATCTACGTGAAAATATTCTAACTTTACAACGTGACGATGACTGGTACAAAGAGGTCAAGGATTTTATTAGACAAAACACAATGATGGTACCAAAATTTGAGGGATTTACTATGGACAACGACGGATTATTGAGATTTGAAAGTCGAATTTACGTACCACCCAACGACGAGTTGAGGAGTTTGATCCTAAACAAGGCTCATAGATCAATGTACATGGCTCATCCTAGAGTCACTAAGATGAGGGCAGACCTTAAACCCTTATTCTTCTCAAAAGGAATGAAGGAAGACATAGTCAACTACGTGGCAAGATGTCTAGAATGTTAGCAGGTGAAGGCCGAACATCGACATCTGACAGGATTAATACAGCCACACGCTATTCCAGAATTGAAATGAGAGGTCATTTCGATGGATTTCATTGTTGGATTGCCACTGACGGCAAGGAGACACGAGTCAATTTTTGCGGTAGTCAACACTCTGATGAAGAGTGCTCATTTTATTCTTTTGCATACGACGTATGAGGCACCTGACATAGCTAGAGTTTTCATCAGTGATATTGTGAGGCTGCATGGAATGCCTAAGAGGATTATATCTGATAGAGGATGGGTATTTACATGACAATTTTGGGATATTTTCCAAGATGCTTTGGGAACCCAACTTAACTTTAGTACCACATATCACCCAGAGACAGACAGGAAGACCGAAAAAACAAACCAAATCTTGAGGATATGTTACATATGTATGTGATGGACCAACAGAAGCATTGGGAAGAATTCTTTCCACTGGTATAATTTGCATATAACAATAGTTATCAAAGAACCATTAAGATGCTGCCTTTTGAGTTTCTTTATGGGAGACTGTGTCAAATGCCTTTGAGTTGGGATCGACTTGAGGATAGGGTCTTTGTGGGACCAGAAACGATCCAAGAAATGGAAGATCAAATGAAAACAATAATACAAAGGATCAAGAAAGCACAGGATCGACAGAAGAGTTATGTCGATCTGCATCGTGTCGACCGTAGTTATGAAGTTGGCGATCGAGTCTTCTTGCGAGTGAAACCGCATAAGAGTTTGATCAAGTTTGGAAAGGGTGCTAAAATATCTCCTAGGTTCATGGGACCCTTCAAGATTGTGGAAAAGAAGGGACCTGTGGCATATCGACTAGCATTGCCTGATTCTTTGAGATGTATGCACGATGTTTTTCAAGTATTTGTTTTGAGACATTATGTTAGTGATCCTACACATGTTATTGACATGAGTTCCTTGTAAGTATTGGACAAGGGTGTGATCATGGAGAAGCCAATCCATAAACTGGAACATCGCATTCGATAGCTATGACGTCGAACAGTAGATCATGTCAAGGTCCAGTGGGACAACTATAGTCCACACTCGACGACCTGGGAGGATGCATATGATATGCATCAACAGATTCCATTTTTTCTTTATAGCTAGACATATGATATTGTGATACACTTTATTTCGACACTTACATAATGTGAAACTTCGGGATGAATTTTAAAACAAGAGGGGTTGTATGTAACATCGCTCTCTTGCGCGCACTGAGCGGATTTATTCTTTGAGGACACTTGCGTGCAAGTGATCCAGTTCTTTATACGATTGGTTGTTTTGATTATGATTATGAGATATTGTGGATTTGATGATATGTTATTTTTGTTGTATTTACATCGACGGGGGATATTAATTGGGTTCTCCTGAGTGTACAGGACTCTGGGCGTTTGAGGATGTCAAGGCATCGATGAAACTCTGTGGACTCCGGATCGAGTCAGGGAGAATTCTGTTAGGGTTTGAATGTTGTTGATGTGACATATGTACATATGATTAGATATTATGATGCTGATTGTTATTGCTGACATGATTCATTGATGGATGCAAGTTGACAATATCTTGCTAACCAGACTCACATTTGGATTAAAGGGGTCACACACGACAACCAGATACATTGAGGGAGAGGTGTGGAAACATCCCTGCCACATCCTACTAGCACTTTCGCCATGGCTCAAACTATAGGTTAATGATTACCTAGTTCGAGAAGACCCATAATGTCGTGAAGGAAGACTATGACAATCACTCATGATGATTCTAAGGGGCACGCAATAAGTAAGGGTCCTTGTTCCTTAGAGGCCCTTAGTCTCCCACAAGATCACCTGACGGAGTATTGAATCCAGGGGTTTGACGTCTACCAAATTCATTCAAGAGGCAAGTGGCACCCTTGGAGCACATAGTGCATCTTGAAGGGAACGTTGCGCAAATAAAATGGAAAGAAGTGAGTGGCACCCTTGGAGCACGTAGTGAGTCTTGAAGGGCACGTCGTAATTTTAATTGATAAGTTAATAAACCTAGTACCTTGAAAACTAAGCCTCCCTAGGACCTAGTCGGCCTTAAATTAGATGATGGTATGAGTAAAATATAATAACTTTTTGTTTCCTTAAAAAATTTCGCCCAGCCTAGTGAATTTAAAACCTAGGTCTAAGTAGAACATGTGATCAAAGGAAAACTAAATAGACATGTAACAAGACGGGGATAAAGAAAATTTCAAACATTTTATTAAAAGTAAAAATTATAATGGAGGATTAAATTATTAAAAGGGTAAATGCTTGTTTTGTCTAAACTTGCTAATTCTGAACTTAGTTAAAAAGAAAAAGGGGAAACTTAAAGAAAAAGGTGAATGTCTAACTTAGTAAGGAATCTAGCCTTTGGAACTTTCTATTTATGAACTCAACTAGGATTTAAGTAAGGCGTAAATCATTTAAGAATTGTAAGGGAATATTGAGACACCGAGGAGCATTTTTAGGAATGCTTTTAGGTGGTGAGGAAAATAGGCAAATTTAATTAATTAATAAACTGATTTTTTGGTGCAACTAGGGGATCAGGCGACATGTGTACGGGGAGGTTTTTCCTAATTAAATAAATGAAAAAGGAATCTAATGAGGGTTTTGGAAACTAATCACTTGAAAAATCTATAAAAGGGATGGCGGAGGAGGATTATGGATCACGTCTAGTTTGTGTAAGGATACATTGCTGGAATCTTATTTTGATTGCATTTTCTCTTGTGGGAGTTGGGATACCCAGCTCGGGTAATGAGTGGTAGCTCGACCTTGTGAGGTGAGTTGGGCACTATCATTCTCTGGTATTGTGTGTGTGGCCCCTTTGCGGCTTGGGGGGCTCGGGGGGAAGAAGAGTAGCCCTAACGTTGGCTGGGAGGTACCAGTGAAGTCTCAGCGGTTGGCAAGCAGTACTCAGATGGAGCACAAGCAAGAATCGGACGGAGCGCAATCGTGGGATAGAGAATTTTGGTTATTCATCGTCGGTTATAGGTACGCAAGCGCGATTTTTTTGTAAAAAAAAATAAAAGAAAAAATTTGGTTTAATTTATGTACATGAATATCTAATGGCGAATGTTGAAGTTAATTTTGGAGAGAAATGGTGAAATCTAAATCGAATATCGAATAATTTATTTCCATCTTAGAATTAAAATTGTGGTAGTGAATTAGTTTCAGTATTCCCTTATTGTTTAATTAAAAATGTTTGTTTATATGAATTTCTTGATTTATCATCTATTGTTAGATACGTTGAAAACTTTGCATTGATATCTCTCTTAAAATCGTTGAGCATTGGATCCCATCCTTTCCTGCGATTCTTTTAAAATTTGTTTAATGTGATTTGATGGAATGTGTTTCATTTTTTCTTCTGGAATTGTCCGATCCTTTCAAATCAAGAGTGAGCACCACATCCCCCCCTTTTCCCTAGCGTAAATTAAGGCGAATTTGGAATTTATGGGCCGAATCTTACGCCTGTGCATCTTGCCCCTATAGTCGTTGTTGTGATGTAACTGATCCTTGATGGAAGTGGCGCTCTCCCTTGAATTAGCATTCTGAATTTCAGAATATTTGTTGCCTTGGATATTTTAGATAACGGATTTATTGTTGTATTGACGAGTGTTGTGTTGACAACTGAGATTAAAACTACAGTCAATCCTTTGTGTTTTCGATAAACAAAGATGCCTTGCATCTCCCTTCTTCCTATTGGGAAGAATTATCTCTGTGTTTTATTCTTAATTGTCTCTATGTTTTATTCTTAAATATTCCTGCGTTTATTCCGAGATTCTTGGGTTTGTCTAAGCCAAGATTTTAATATCCCTTATTTTAATTACAAAGATATTTTATTTTAAGAACACAGAGATCCCATTATCGCTACCATGTTTTGTTCCATTTTTTTTGGGAGGGTTCAGTTTTATTTTAAGCACGATATTTTTTGGTAAAAGGGATTAATTTAGGGTTCCTTTTCATTCATAAGGAAAAGCATTTAAGAGACATACGGAGTGAAACTGTTGAGTATTATGTTTTCGCTAGAATGCTCACACTTTTTGATGGGGGACATTTCCATGAAGAGCAACATTAATAGCAAGCCACGAGGGCTAAAGATTAAGGGCTCCAAATTGATAAGGCACCGCTAGAATGGGTACCTTACCTGGTCTTCCTTAAATGATTATATTTATTTAGTGTTTAGTGCTGGTAGAGTTTCTGTGATTAGGAAATTTCTCTGTCATAATTATGGAAGTCGGTTGTGGCAGGGTATCTGTTATGTGGTCATCCCTTTAAACCAATAATTTTTTTTATAAATTATTCTTTTACAATAGTTAATTGATCGTATGAATATCTTGTTAAACCATTTTTAAATAGTTAAATTGTTTCACACAGATACCAGCGAACGTGTATGGTATTAATAATTGGCTTGTAGTTAGCAGATTTTAATTTCAATAATTACCAGCGGTGGCATTTTTCCCAGCTGGCGTGCATCAAATAATAAAGGCACACTTCACCGTGTTACTCATAAGGCTCCCAACCACACTCACCTTACGCAGGCCGTTCCCTTATTGTACAACTTCTTTTGGTCAGATTTGGCGATTATGCCTGCATTTATGTCTCCAAGTACGCAGGTTGATTTTAGCTCCATGTAAATTATTATATGGCAATCAGATATGGTGTTCTAATCCGTAGCTCGATTTCTTCAAAATTTTACCCTTTTTATTAATTGTGTTCTATTTCATATCTCGAATTATTCAAAACTGGTATTAGATTTGTAATACGTATATGAGCACCTTTTTAAAAAGAAGAAATAGCAATTATAATACTTTATTTAAGTTGATAACAACAAATTGTTTTCTTCCATAATGTGGTTAATGATTTATAAACCAAATCTACATTTGGTGATATACTTGATTATTCGCATCTATCCTAATTTGGTTTTTCCTATTTGATATAAAGGTGATAGGTCCTCAATGTTTATAAATATTGGATGTCTAACTCAACAATTGCTTTAATGAAAAGGGTTATAAAAATGGGCTATAGTTTCACAACTAAATGTCTTCATGTTTAACACATCCTCCTTCCTCTTGAAACTTTAGAACATTGTCCTTCAATTTTCAAGAAATTATGTTTTGCTATAGTTCTTTTCCCTTCCATATCTAGAACTCTTCAACTCGATATTAGTTTAGTAAGATGTATCAGTATTTACTAAAACCTTGTTTTAATGTGAAGAAATTTTAATGAATTAAGAAAAAGCATATAGACGTTAGACTATGATTTTACAAACTACAGGTTCTTCACTTTAACACTTCTCTTTTCATTTACAACTTTAACTTCATCTTCGGTAATAATGCATGTTAGTGTTAGTGGATTTCAGGCGTGTTCGATTTTATGTTTGGTAGATGGGTTAGAATTGTTTATTTGTGCGTGGGTCCCTAGCATCTCTGTCGCAAGGTGGCGACGTGATACCTTATGATTGGGTCATTGCACGTGATGATTGACAAGGGCATATGAAACCTGACTTTGGATCATGTGTCTCCCGATGTGGATGATGTTGTTTTTATAAGTAAGGTTGTACTGGGTTGTAACATTATTGTGTTTGTCTCTCGCTCACCGGGAAGGTTCTAGATATTGGTCGTCGGAGTTGTTGTGGTTGGTTGATTGATGTTGTCTTTTATCTTAGTAGGAATGATCTTACGTGTGTCGGGTGGGATGTAGACACCTCCTTGTTCCTTAGAACAGTCACCAACCTTGAGACCTTAAATGGTCAAAATCGATGGGAACCTGGGCTTGAGCGTTGCTTATGTGCCCTGGAGGTCCTAACCATTGCAGGGTAGGATGGACGGGTAGTCGTTTTTATTTTTCCTATGATTGAATGTCATATGTTGCTTCCCGTTGCATGATGTGCTAGTATGCTAGGTCGTTTTGTTCCTTGTTGCATGATTTTCATGCATTGTGTTCATCGTCATGTTGCGATGTTTGGATGTATGGTCATTATTACTTTATCAAAAAAAAAAAATGTACAAGTTTTGCGTCACATGTTATCGTAACAAATGGGGTCATTACATATGATATCATAGCCAGTTTGACCCACGACTTGGGATCACTACGACTTCCATTGATTAGATACTTGATTATAAAATGTTGCTAATTAAATTGATTTGTATTCGTGCAGGTAATCATGGTCAGAGGACGTTGCAGAGGCAGACGACAGGGTTCTAGGGGAGGAGGTGTGACACCCCCAATAGAATCTACGCTTGAGGGGTCTAACCCTCAGTGAGACGAACAGGTTGTCGGGTAGGAACATATAGTTGTGGGTGATGTGGTTGGGATGATGAGGTCCTTTCAGTGGATGTCTAAGGAATTGATCAACTATTTGGATAGAGATGCGTCTAGGGCGTCGATACCCCGTGAAGGTCCACCACACACTCCGATCGGTACTGGTAGATTTCACCACGAACTCGAGAAGGCCAAATTTCTTAAGTTATTTGGTGCCTCAGATAGTGCAACCGCTGAGGCATGGTTGGAGAATATGGAAATGTGATTTTCACTTCGTGACTATACCTCCAACATGAAGGTCTACATGGCAGTCTTTCAACTGAAGGGGAGCACTCTTCTATGGTGGAAGACACTCCTCCTGCAATTGAACATGGTCGTCGAAGACATGTCATGGGAACTATTCAAGGAACGGTTCTAGGAGAGGTATCTATCTAAGGAATTCATTGAGCATCAGCTCAACGAGTTCAACACCTTGTGACAGGGCGGTCATACGATGCCCGAGTATGAGGCACATTTCATGGAGCTTCTTCAATATGCTCCCCACCTGAATACAGAGAAACTTAAGGTCAACAAGTTTGTGTTTGGCCTTAATGTTAACATTTGTGCAAAGGTTAAGATTTTGATGCCTCAAACCTTGCATGATGTTGTTTAGAAGGCCCTCATAGCAGAGGAGGAGCTTATCAACAGGGGTCAGAGAAGGACTCCAGGGAGACCAACGGGATAGGCATCATCTGGTGCATAATAGCATTAGACACCAAATAGGCATGCACCAGGGTATCGAGGTACTCTGAGAGGATCCACCTTCACTACACCTCGAGGACCAACACCTCAGCAATAGACTCCTTACCGAGGACCACAACACTAGCAACAAAATCAATCACAACAGTAGTAGTTTAGGCCTATTTAGCAGAAAAGACCAGGGTTCCAGGCCAGTGGGTTGTCAGCTTCTACTTCAGGTACCAAGAGTATTGGACCAAAGAAAGGGTTGTGGACATGTGGAGAGCCACATTACCAATGTGACTGCCCAGTTGAGAGGACCAAAGCATCCAGATCAACCAGACTCACTATCATGGGAGATTTGGGCAAGGCCCATCAGCTTCATGCAGCGGTGAATAACCGTTAGGTAGAGCACCATTCAACTGTGCTAAAGACGTCAGGTACCATCACTGACCAGAACCTTAGTATTTTGATATATCCAGGTTCTACAGAGAGTTTTATTTCTAGTGTAGCGCTAAAAATAATTAAGGTAAATACATTCAAACAAGACAAGTTTAGCTTTGTAGAAATGGCTTCAAGAGCCAAAAATGAGGTTGGAGGGAAGGTGATGGGCTATAGCCTTAACCTGGGAGATATTTTCACAAGGGCCAACCTATACATCACGATATTAGGGTCTTATGACGTCGTGATCGATATGGACTGGTTGGAATCGCATGAGGTGATACTCAATTGTAAGACAAAATGATTGAGCTTGGTCGATGACAAGGGACAGAGATGCGTGATTGTAGGTCAGAACCAGGGAGTCTCCCTGAGCTTCCTTGTAGTTATAGAAGAGCATGTGCAAGGGATGTAAGATTTATGTGATCCTTGCATTAAATGAGAAGGGAGTAGCGAAAGGCCTATAAAAACTTCCAGTGGTGTGAGAGTTTGCAGACGTCTTCCCTGAGGAGTTACTTGGGATGCTGCCAGAGAGGGAATTGGAATTTACAATCGACCTAAAACCGAGAACTGAGCCGATAGAAAGAATGCCTTATCGGATGTCGACCCTGTAGTTACAAGAGTTGAAAATGAAATTGAAGGAGTTATTGAACTTAGGACTTATATGTCCAAGTGTGTCATTGTGGGGTGCACCTATTATATTCATACAAAATAAGGATGGGTCATGGAGACTATGCATTGACTATTGTCAATTGAACAAGGAAACGATCAAGAATCAATAACCGTTCCCAAGGATTGATGATCTGTTTGATCAGATGAAAGGTATGACGGTGTTTTCAAGGATCAACTTGAGATTAGGGTATAACCAGTTACGGATCAAGGAGGACGACATCCCTAAGACTACCTTTAAGATGAGGTTTGGACATTATGAGTTTATTGTTTTACCGTTTGGACTAACGAACGCTCCAGGGGTATTTATGAGTTTGATGAACAGGGTGTTCCGCAAATACTTGGACAAGTTCATCCAAGTATTCATTAGCGATATTTTGATTTACTCTTGGACGATGGAGGATCATGACGAGCACTTGTGCTTGGTACTACAGTGTCTACGAGAGAACAAATTGTATGGGAAACTATCTAAATTCTCGTTTTATCAATCAACGATTCACTACTTAGGGCATGTCATCTCCGACGAAGGTATCGTTGTGGATCCAACAAAGGTCGAGGCTATTATGGAATGGTCTACGCCTACAAATGTCCCTGAAGTGTGTATCTTCATGGGTTTAGCGGGATACTATCGACGGTTCATCGAGGGTTTTTCGAAGATAGAAAATCCAATTACAGAATTGCAAAAGAAGAACAAGAATTTTGTTTGGACCGAGAAATGTGTGGAATCCTTTCAAAGGATTAAGGAGTTGTTGACAACAACACCGATACTAAAGGTCTGGGACATGGATGTAGACTTCTTGGTATGCATTGATGCATCCAAATAAGGCTTAGGCAGAGTCTTGATGCAAGACGGTCGAGTGATCACTTACATCTCGAGAAAGTTGAGAAGGCATGAGGAGAACTATGCGATGCATGATTTGGAGTTGTTTGCCATTGTTTATGCCTTGAGAGTTTGGAGACAGTACCTTATTGGATGAAAACTTGAACTAAAAATGGACCACTATGGTATACAACACATCTTTATGCAAAGCAACTTGAACGCACGACAACGACGTTGGTCGGAATTGCTTAGCGAGTACGATTTCAAGATTACTTACATAAAAGGAACAATGAACAGAGTGGTTGATGCATTGATTCAGAGACCACACATATTTTCGGTGATGCCTCTTCAGACGAATCTACGTGAAAATATTCTAACTTTACAGCGCGACGATGACTGGTACAAAGTGGTCAAGGATTTTATCAGAAAAAACACAATGATGGTACAAAATTTGAGGGATTTACTGTGGACAACGATGGATTATTGAGATTTGAAATTCGAATTTACATACCACTCAACGACGAGTTGAGGAGTTTGATCATAAACAAGGCTCATAGAGCAGTGTACATGGCTCATCATGGAGTCATGAAGATGAGGGAAGACCTTAAACCCTTATTCTTATAGAAAGGAATGAAGGCAGACATAGTCAACTACATGGCAAGATGTCTAGAATGTCAGTAGGTGAAGGTTGAACATAGACATCCGGAAGGATTACAACAGCCACACACTATTCTGGAATCGAAATGGGAGGCCATTTTGATGGATTTCATTTTTGGATTTCCATTAACGGCAAGGAGACATGACTCGATTTTTGTGGTAGTCAACACTTTGACGAAGAGTGCTCATTTTATTCTTGTGCGTACAACGTATTCCTCAAAGAGTGTGCTCTAATAAATTAGGGACATTTGGAAATGTGAATGAGGCTATTGGAATAAGGGGCTTTGCTATGGTACTAAACATTAAATGCAACCCCAAATCACAGGTCTACACCATAGAAATAAAACTCAAAGGGGGGACTTAATAATGTGTGAATCATTACAAGGATGAGTCAAGGGACCTTGATATTGTCATAATGCAAGTCTAGTACCACTACTACACGACAAATTCCATACAATAATATACAAAGGGATATGTGTATGGATAGTACTAAGTGCAAATATGTTGGACATGGTGTTATGTTGTCATTGATGTCAACAAGGGTTAATATGAATTTATCATCCAGAAAATTATCCAGCTATACTAGTTGCCGGAATCGACAGTAAAGAACGAAGAACAATGTTGATCGTTGGATCAAAATAAGAGCACAATCAAACGGTAAAAGAATGAGGAAAAAATTTTGATCGTTAGATCAAAATAAGAGCATGATCGGACAGTAAAAGAATGAAGAAAAAATGTTGATCATTGAATCAAAATGAAATCAGGATCAAACGGCTTAGATCTCTTTCCGCGAGTCCAATGAGCAAAAGAAAAATGGCTAAGTATCATACTCTATCAATATCACTTAAAAATTTCTAAGTATGGTTCATTATGGAGGCAACCGAAGTTGGGCGTGCGTTTTGATGACATCTAAGAAGAAATATGAGTATGTGAGTCCGAGAGTCCGCGAACCCGAGAAAACTCACTGAAATGTTTTTCAAAGTATAGGTTCATCTTGGAGGCTGCGGAAGTTGGGTGTGCATTTTGATGACACCCGAGAATACATGTGAGTCTGCAAGTCTAAGATTCCATGAACCTGTCAAACAAAATAATTCTAAGTGTATGAAATTAATAAGAACCGTCCACTCAACGGTTGGTTAAATCCAAACCGTATATTTGTCTAAAAGATACTAGATAAACCAAGGTCATCCACTCAACACTTGATTATATATGAACTGTCCATTTAATTAAACGTTGAGATAAGGCATAGATACAAAGCTACGAAGTGTCGAAGCCCCGAAATCCCACTGATCGTTAGAACGAGGGAAGAATTCGAGAGTAATGTGAGTTGTTAGATCAAGCAGTGGAAGGATAATGTAAGCACTTCAACGGGTATTACTCCGGTGGAGTTGAACAACATTAGATTTGTAATATCTCGGAGTCCCAGAGTACCGAAACCCTGAAGATCGTTGATATAATATCCTTCATGGTCTTTATAGACCATCCAATCGACGAGAAACATGGTGAAAAGTGTGGTCATTCGACATTGACCCTCTGGATGTAAATAAATTTGAGTTGGCTAAAAATCTCGAAGGCCGAAATAGATAAATCACGCAAATTGTCGATCTAAGATCCCTTTGGGACCTTTCTCAACCATATGATTAAGAAGTATAGAGCAATGATCTGGGAGGGAGACATATGGGAGAAGACAAAGATGACACATGGCCCAATCAACTGGTGACAAGTGTCAAGGCCCATTTGGAACATAAGGTCTATGAGAGTCATGAATCAACGTGACATGTGGCTCCACATCAGTAGGACCACGTCAACAATGGGTGACATGTGGCACACATACCATGGGTCCACGTCACTAAAGGAGAATCATGGTCATTCAACACTGACCATTCCGTGAGTAAAAGAGTTTGAATCGATCGGATAGCCCAAAGGACGAATTTAGGAGGACTTGGTTCCAGCACCTGTCTCATGATAAGGTAAATGAGTTGATTAGAGGTGCCAAGGGCCTAGAAGTAAATAAGCCCACAGACATTTGAATAAGGTCCTATGTATAAGAATAAATGCGAAAAGAGAAATCACTTAAGGAACAATGCTTAGAGTGGATAAACCCATGGTTTCGAGCCCGCAATCACAAGGAGAGTGGATTGAAGGAAGCGCCTATCTACAAAATTTGAATCCAGATACAAGAAAACAATCTGTGAAGGACTAAAATGATAAAACGACTTAGAAGGGATTTGAATTCTTTTAAAATTAAAATCAAATATTAATAAAACATAAATGTCACCATTAATGTTGATTAAATGAAGAGGTGTGATGATTCATTATTAAAAGACACAATGGTTCATTATTAAAATAAAAAATGGTTCAAAATCATACCTATTGAAATAATATATAAACCAGAAACTATGGTGGAAAGAAAGTGTATCTGTGGTCTAATTCAGAAGATCAAACACAGACATAGTCCAAGAAAGAACGTGAAACATTCACATGAAGTGAGGGTGGTAGGGAGGAGCAAGGGAGGATTGGAGTCCTCTACAGGTTGAAGCCTAAAACAAGGGAGTTGATGCTTTCTCAAGTTGGTGCTTGAAAACAAGGGACTTGGTGCTTGAAAACAAGGGACTTGGTGCTTGAAAAACAAGGAGTCGGTGCTTCCTAGAGTTGGTGCTCTAAACATGGGATTGGTGTCTCCTTGAGTTGGTGCTCAAAAGAAGAGAGATTGGTGTCTCCTACACATTGTAACTTGTACTTTTTGTAATTGTTATATTTAATTTATGTTTTTAGTACATTCTTGTTGAACAATTGTTAAGTTTAATAATTAATTATTATTAAAATTTTGATAAAGAAGCAGTATTGATTCATCCCTCCTCTCAATATTGGCCAACATTTCAACAAAATACACACATTACAATCTTACACAAGATCAAGTCTATTGAAATGAAGAAATTGAGGGTCCCAATCACAACAAGCACCTCACTACATGCAATCTCTTGTAAATTTTGAACTAGATTGAACAACCTAAAGTTTAAAAAGAAAATATAAGAGAACTTTAAATGAATTTGAGAGAAAAACATACAAAATTTTCACAAATTTTACAAAGGATTCACAAATTAAACCCCTCAAAGAGAAATTTATTCAAATATCCATAAAAAAATTCCTTCTCTAAAGAAATAAAAGGAAATACAACACCTATAAGTTGAATAGGTGATGTCCTTAGAAAATTTTCAAATGCAATGATGAAGTCCACTTATGCCTTCATTGAGCCATGTTCTCATGGCATGTATTGTGTAAATTGCCAAGGAACTAGATTATTCATGTGCATGTGTGCTAACAAGAAGGATCTCAAACCCTAGCAACTGACATAGATGAATCTAATGAGTCACAAATAAGAAACCTGTAATGGAAATTGCACAAAGTTAAGGTAAGATGACCATGAGAGCAAGGGATGCCACCAAGGTTTAAATATCTTTTCCACATGTTAAAATGGGTTTGTACCATGTCATTGGGACATTGAGGATTGTAGCTCCTTATAAATTAATCAAAAACAAAATATACTACTTTAAAAAAATGAACATGAGTACAAGGGAGAATACCCAAAATAATCCACTAACCAAAACTTGCCCTAAAAATAATAAATTGATTTTATTAGTGTCTAATTGGGATCATTGTGGCCTACATGAAGCATGCAAGTCCACCAATAACAACAATAGGGTTACATGACACAAGTTGAATACATGTCATATTGATCAAAGATGACTTGTTGAGCAAGTTACCATTTTGGAATTTGGCAATGGGAATGCTCCACATGGTTTCCTAAAGTGTGGACCCAAGGACCTTCAAAGAGAGGCCAACTTGGGATTGTGGTGCAAACCCAAGTGGCCCCCAATATTGTTGGAGGGTTATTACATGTGGTTCGAAATGGTTTAGGTGTGCCAAAGTCTAGATTTGAGATGTTGCAATATTGAATAATTCAAAGAAATGCTTAAGCCATATCACACTACAAGACCTAAGGAAATTTTAAGTAATTGTAATAATGGGATCCCTACTTTATGGAGACTAGCATTTGATGCATCATCAAACATAATAGATGTAAAATATCAAAGTTTGGTGTTAGAGTTGTTGTTCAAATACCTTTATCATGGTTCTCTCTTCTTGTTCTTTCACCAATTTAAAATTTGGCCTTCTTGAAATTCATGATGTTACTTCTACAACTTACATTACTACTTTTATACAAGTTTTATTCAAATATGTGTGTCTTGGAAATTTTTTTATGACATAAATACCTCTCTATACTAAGATGCTTCAAACACTATAAAAATTGTATATTTGACACTCTCATTGGGCATATTTCTCCAATTTACTTTCATATTATCATAGGTGGTTTATAAAGTTTTTCAAATATTCACTTTTGCAAATCCCAAAGAACATATTTTAAATAAATTGTATGGAACATTAGGGATCACAAAAGGACTAGGCATTGTATAGATAAAGAATTGAAAAACCCAAAGCCTATATTTTGAATAATTGTATGGATTGTTAATAATAATAAATCATTATCATTGACTTTTTAGAGTAAACACCCATATGAAAATAAAATGAGATAATTTCATCATTATTGGCATTTGATAATTGACACTCATATTGTCCAGTTTTCGATGATATTCCCTGGAACGGAGTGACCTTGAGATTGTTGAAATCATTTTTTTTTTGGTTCAAATAGCAAGTTCGGCCATCTAGGTCAATTCATAAACCTGATTTTACTCTAGAAATGCAATTTGTGATAGGAGAGATTACAATTTGTAGTTCGGGAGATTTGCATGAGCATGTTCCTCCCAGATTCTTATGAGAATTATGGTCTAGATGAGGGACAGAGTGAGTTCTCCTTCTTCGACTCTTCATTGAATATGGTTGTATGTTTCATGGAAATGCAATTAATATATTGGTTCACCAATAAGATAATATGTTCATTATTGGGTGGAGTCTTGATAACAAAGACATGGTACACTACTAAAGTAATTTATTAGTTGCTACTAAATGAGTTTCTTCTGAAAAAAAATTATTTCTCTTAGAAAATGTCAAAGGGCCAATTGCCCTCAAATTCTAGTTTAATATAAATAATATATGTCTTAGATGAAAATTATCCATCTCTTTGAAATATTGCACAAAACATTGAAGTGACAAGTTCTTTGCATAGATGTTTGCAAAGTTACAAGTAGGCACCTTGTCACTTCAATGTTTTGAGCAATATTTTTGAGGGATGCTTAATGTATGCCATATGTATTATAGATAATTATTTAGTCAATGAATTCTTTGTTTCTAAAATGAGTTAATAAGTGGACAAACTCAACTTTTCCATTGAGTTTTTTTTAGGAAGTTAAACTTGCACCTTGATTCACTCATTTTTTCACAAATTCCAACGATTTGGGTCATTTTAAAATGGGTCAATATATTTCAGGGAAAAGTTTCATGGTCAAATTTCTCATCAATTAGATGGAACTATGAGTTTAGACAAAATTCCTCCATGATTTGGAGTATAATTTACACCAAAAGAAAGTGAATTTGTCCACTTATTAACTTGCACTTTTATTTTTAAATACGGTTGACAATAACTTACAATAGTCCATTGGCTAAGTTTTTGTTTTATTTGTTTTGTCTTTCTCAAAATTTCTTTATTTACAAAAAAAATATGCATTTAATTTTTATATCAAATTACCATTTAATACCATATTGTAAATCATAAAAACCAACCTAGAACATATACTTTTCATGAATAAATAAACATAGAACATATACATTTCATGACTAAATAGTAGTTGGCATAGCCAAACCTAGAACACATACATTTCATGAGTGAGCCGTGGTTGACATGGCCTTACATGTTTGAGTTCAAATATATTTTCTTCCTTAGTATTTTTATGTGATTTAGGTATTACTTTACCCAGATAATACAACAAAACAAAAATTGGTCTAAGTAGGGTTAGTGAAAATGAAACCACCCTAATCAAGAGGTTTATCTATTTTGGAAGTTGTCCAAACCAACCTACATATGTCATATTTTAAATTATAAACTTTTGTTATATACAAATTGATGAGGATGGCATAGTCCTAGTTCGGATGGCATAGTCCTAATTCTAGATGAGTACAAAATTGTTCACCATATTCCTTAGCAAGTAACAAGAGCTTGAAGTTGTTGATGTATGTATCAACCAAGGATTATGCCTCTAATAGTAAACTCCTACATCCTTGCATAGCATGGTGCTTGTTCCATTAATTTTATGGAGAAACAAAATCTAAAAGAAGATCGACAAAAGGCTTTGGCCTAATCAAGATTGACGAATGGGAAATAACTACTTAAACTTAACTGCTCAAGAAACATGTCCTAAATTACAATTGACGTGCATGAATCTAATGAGTCATAAGCAAAATATTCACAAGTACAAATAAGAAACCCTCAATGGAAATTGTACAAAGTCAAGGTAAGATGACCATGAGAGCAAGGGATGTCACCATGTTATATCGAGGTAAAAGCATTGGTGAAGCTTTATGAGAGGCACAAGGTTCAAATCTATTTCTCGCATGTTAAAATGGGTTTTTACTGTGTCAATGCAACATTGAGGTTTGTATCTCCTTAGAAAGTAATCAAAATCAAAATATACTACTTAAAACAATGAGCATGAGTACAAGGGAAAATACCTAATATAAACCATTAACCAAAACTTACCCTAAAAAAATAAAGTTATTTTTATAGGGTCTAATTAGGATCATTACAGCCTACATGAAGCATGCAAGTCCAGCAATAACAACAATAATATTACATGACACAAGTGTAATTACATGACATATGGATTGAAGATGGCTTGTTGAGAAAGTTACCGTTGTGGAATTTAGCAATGGGAATGCTCCACATGGTTTCCTAAAGTGTGGACCCAAGGAACTTCGAAGAGAGGCCAACTTGGGATTGTCATGTGAACACAAGTGGCCCCCAATGTTGTTGCAGGGTTCCTACATGTGGCTCCAAAGGTTTTAGGTGCGCCAAAGTCTAGATTTGAGACGTTGCAATATTGAATAATTAAAAGAAATAGAAAGCCATATCACACTAGAAGACCCAATGAAATTTTAAGGAATGTTGTGTTGTAATAATGCATAGTCAAACATAATAGATGTAAAATATCAAGTTTGGTGTTAGATTTTTTTTTCAGAGACCTCTATCACAGTTCCTTTTTCTTCTTCTTGCCCCAATTTAAAATTTGTCTTTCTTGTAATTCAATCTATTACTTGTACAACTTAAAGTACTACTTTTATACAATTTTCATTCAAAATTTGTGCATATTGGAATTGTTTCTATGACATAAATACCTCTCTATACTAAGATGCTTCAGACACTATAAAAATTGCATATTTGGCATTCTCATTGGTCATATTTATCCAAGTTAGTTTTGTATTATCATAGCTGGTTTATAGAGTTTTTCAAATATTCTCTTTTTCAAATCCCAAGGAACATATTTTAAATAAATTGTTTGTAACATTAGGGATCACAAAAAGATGAGACATTTTATAGCTAAAGAATTGCAAAACCCAAAGCCTGTATTTTGAATAAATTGTATGGAATGTTAGGAATCATAAAATAATAAGCATCGACTTTTTAAAGTAAACACCCATATGCAAACAAAACGGCACAAGTTCAGAATGATGGGCATTTGATAATCGGCACTCATATTATCTATTTTTTTTTTTATGATATTCCACATTTCTCCCAGATTCCTACAAGAATAGTGGTCTAGAAGCAGGATAGAGTGAGTGCCCCTTCTTAGACACTTCATTAAATATGGTTGCATGTTTCATGGAAATGCAATAAATATACTAGTTCACCAATAATATAATATGTTCATTGTTGGGTGGATTCTTGATAACAAAGATATGGTACACTAATGAAGTAATTTATAGTTGCTACAAAATGAGTTTCATCTATAAACAAATTCTTTCTCTTAGAAAATGTCAAAGGGCCAATTTCCCTCGAATTCTAGTTTAAGATAAATTATATATGTCTTAGACTAAATTATCCATCCCTTTGAAATCTTGCTTGAAACATTGAAATGATAGGTTCACTGCACAGAACTCTGCAAGGTTACAAGCAGGGACCTTATCACTTCAATGTTCCAAGCAAGATTTTGTAGGGGTGCATAATGTGTGCCATATGTTTTATACATAATTCTTTAGTCGATGAATTCTTTATTTTTAAAGTGAATTAATAAGTGGCCAAACTCAACCTTTCCAATGAGTTTTTTTTATCATGTTAAAGGTCCAACTTGATCTATTCACTTTTTCCCAAATTCCAACGATTTGGGGTGTTTTGAAATGGGTCAATATCTTTCGGGTAAAAGTTTCATGGTCAAATTTCTCATCAACGAAGTGGAACTAAGACATTAAAAAAAAATCCTCCCTGATTTGGAGGAGAATTTACACAAAAAAAGGTGAATTTGTCCACCTATTAACTTGCACTTTTATTTATTTTATTTATTTACATACAATTGATGATAACTTACAATAGTCCTTTGGCTAAGTTGTTGTCTTTCTCAAAAAAAAAAATATGCATTTAGTTTTATATCAAATTACCATTTAATACCACGTGATTGTAAATCATAAAAACCAACCTAGAACATATACATTTCATGAATGAATAGTGGTTGACATAGCCAAACCTAGAACATATACATTTCATGAGTGAACCATGGTTGACATGGCCTTACCTATTTGAATTCAAATATATTTTCTTCCTTAGTATTATATGTGATTTAGGTATTACTTTACCTAGATAATACAAAAAACACAAAAATAAAAAATTGGGCCAAGTAGGGTTAGTGAAAACCAAACCACCCTAATCAAGAGGTTATATTTTTAGAAAGTTGTACAAACCAACCTAAATATGTGATATTTTCAATTATAAACTTTATTATATACATTTTGATGAGGATGACACAATCCAAATCCTAGAAGAGTCCATAGTTGTTCACCTTATTTCTTGGCAGGTGATGAGAACCTAAAGATGTTGATGTATGTATCAATGAAGGATTACACCTATGATAGTAAAATCCTACTTCCTTGCATAGTATGGTGCTTGTTCCACTACTTTTATCGAGAAACAAAATCTAAAAGTAGAACCACAAAAGGCTCCAACTTGATCATTTGATCAAAGGGAAATAACTGCTTAAACTTAACTACTCAACAAACATGTCCTAAAATTACAGTTGACCCAGATGAATCTAATGAGTCACAAGAAAGATATTCACAAGTACACATAAGAAACCCTCAATGGAAATTATATAGAGTCAATCTAAGAAGAACATGAGAGCAAGGGATGCCACCATGGTGTATCAATGTAAAAGCATTGGTTAAGCTTTGGGAGAGGTGCAAGGTTCAAATATCTTTCCTGCATGTTAAAATGGGTTTGTATTGTGTCACTGTGGCATTGAGGTTTGTATATTTCCATAAATTAGTCAAAATAAAAATATACTACTTTAAAAAAACGAGCATGAACACAAGGGAAAAGACACAAAATAAGCCACTAACCAAAACTTGCCCTAAAATAAATAAAGTATTTTTTATAGGATCTAATTGGGATTATTGTGACCTACATGAAGAATACAAGTCCACCAATAACAATAATAAGGTTACATGACACAAGTGGAATTACATGACATATCGATCAAAGGTTACTTGTTGAGAAAGTTACCATTGTGGAATTTGGCGATCAGAATGCTCCACGTGATTTCCTAAAGTGTCGACCCAAGGACCTTTGAAGAGATGCCAACTTGGGATTGTGGTGCAAACCCAAGTGGCCCCCAATCTTGTGTTGATTAAGGTTGGTTGTCATTGATGTCAACCCTTGAAGAAAGCCCCGTAGCATAAAGGTTTGGGTAATGGACCCAATATTGTTTGATGTAAATAAGACTCATTATTGTTTTGTCATGGTTGATAAGAAGTAAATATGGATGAACTCCAGTTGAAATAATGTAACTGCGAAGAGCATTCTTATTATTTTGTTATTTGATTAAATCCCCATTGTGGATTAATCATGTCAT
>JASDQU010108036.1:33800-55806 GCA_032191745.1 Picea mariana
CACGTGGGTTTCTCCTCCTCACTGCGCGCTGGGTTTCTCCTCCTCACTGCTCGCGCGTGGGTTTCTCCTCCTCACTGCGCGCGGGTCTCTCCTCCTCTTTGCAACCTCATGCCCCGTAACAGAGCTCTGATACCATGAAAGAATATGCAAGCATGAAGAATATACATGCAGAAATGGAATAGCATAATCGTCGTCTCAATATTCACAGAATGTATATGATTTACAATAGTTTTACAGTCATGCGTAAAAGCGGAAACTTGGTAAAAATTAAAAAGCCTAAAAACACTGTTAACTAAACTATAGTGAGTAATTACTATTTCTAACAAATGGCACTAGTCTCACAATTGAAAGTATCAACACTATCGAACAAGCGTTTACTCGAGATGAATCATATTTTAATTTTTAACTAAGAGCTGCCTTGCGCAATCTATGCATTTTTTTAGTGCGTTGGATATCTAAATTGAACCTTAGTTCAACTATTTACTGCCAACTTTGTTGGTAGCCTATGACTTCGTTGTTCCGTATGGTAGTGGAGCTATGGATTAAGTCTGGTAGTGATTTAGGAGTTGTGGACTTTCCTACATTTCATAGATGCATGAGAGTTGGTCAAGTGGATATGTAGTTATGGATGAAGATGGGTAGTAGAGTTATGGATGAAGTTGGGTAGTGATTTAGGAGTTGTGGATGAAGATGGGTAGTGGATATGGAATAATGGATGAAATTGGTAATGGTGGTTTGTGACGTTGATTGGTTGAAGTTGTTCATGTGGATATGGAGTTATGGATGAAGTTGGGTAGTGTTGGGAAGATCAACAGTTATTTGTATTTATCTGGCCAACAATTATTTGTATTTGTGCCCGATAATGGTATCATAGCTAGGATAACTCCATGATTCATAACTAGGATGACTCCATGATTCCATTCTGACATTTTCTTCCCTCTGACGCTCTGGTTTATTATCTTCCTTCTACCCTAAGCTCTAGGTTTCAAATCCGTGTTGGTAACTGCACAATTCCACTCCATCTCATTACTCTACACATCCTTTGTTCGCTCAAACCCTAACGTGATAGCTCAAACCCTAACAACTACACTAGTATCACACACCTCCCAAGTACTCCTACTTAGGACAATCCATTTGAGAGCCATCTTCTATGGAAACCCTACGCTTGGCCTGACATTTCACACACATTCCTCAATGTAGCACTAACCTCAACGCAACCCTAGTCTCACCCGACTACTGGGGTCTTCCTCGACCTTAACTTCACACCCTCCACCGCGACTTAGTGCTGACCTACGCCCATACTTTGTTGTCGCCATTCCCATCGGTTCCTCACACTGCATCGTCGTTTCCATAATTTTTGAATATCCGCCATCCCACAAGGCTCCTATTATCTTCACGCATTTGCCACTAGACCATACGTAGCATCCGCTTGTAATCCACTTGCTGCACCTGTTATCATATAGCAGCTTGAAGTTGAGTTTGTATCATGTGCATCAACTAATTGAATTTCCACAAATCCGTATCATGCCTGTACACGCCCTTAAACTTAGCACGGACTGCAAACAAATCCCATCCATAATCAGTAGTATCACATATGTCTAGAATTAATTTGGACTGCACAGATATCCAATGGCAAATGATCGAAATCCGAAATTTTCCTATCTTTAACTCTACGCCACTTGCCCCTCGATTTTAACTCTACGCCATTGGTTTACTTCTAGGGTTTGCGCTATTGGTTTGGATACTAGCCCAAGTCTCCACGACCACAAGGGGAGGTCGGATCAACATCGACTAAGCATTGATGTATCCCTTTTGTTTCAGGTCGGTTTTTTAATTGGTGCTCCTAAATATTTGAATACCATCATAATAATCCAAAGAATGCTCATCGAGAGATCATCTCGGGCCTCTCACACTCTTTACTAGTGTGGTAACGAGAAATTTTGTTTATAAAAATGCATTCTATTGTATCAGCAAGAGCATCGGTCTTTGGGGCTTCTAGTACTCCATCTTTTGGGGATTCAAGTGATCCTTCTTTTGGTTTTGAAAGCATTCCTTTGACCTTCTTTTGGTTTTGAAAGCATTTCCTTTGAGAAGAGCATCGGTCTTTGGGGCTTCTAGTACTCAATCTTTTGGGGATTCAAGTGATCCTTCTTTTGGTTTTGAAAGCATTTCCTTTGACCTTGTTTTGGTTTTGAAAGCATTTTCTTTGACAATCAACATAGAGGAAGTAAGAGAAGATGCAAAAATAAGAAGCTCAGAGGCAGGGGTTGTCATAATCCTCATGAAAAATCCAATCTTCACTGTACTTGTTGTAGAAGGAACTGATCACATGAAGCCACTAACTCAAAGTTCCATTGGAGAAGCTCAAAGAAAGACAAAATAAAAAAGAATATGAATATAAAACATCTGATTCAACGAAAGGTAAAGCACGTATTCATTATGTTGTCGCCCATTGCAATAGAGGAGTAACTTAAGATCTGTCTAACACTTCATTTTCTTCTTGTAGAGATGCATGGCTTCTTGACACAGATGCAACCTCTCACATGAAATTCCAAAGAAACTTGTTCGAAGACTATGATGAAAATGTAGACGGAATAGTGTATTTTGGAGACATGTCAAGTCTCAAACCTTTGGGAATGGGAATCATAAGGTTTAAGTTTCATGGACTCATGGATTTTCTTCTACATAATGTACTCTATATTACAGAGCTGCAAAGGAACTTGTTGTCCCTTGTGCACATCAGACAACAAGGCCACTTTGTTCATATGTTCAGTGGAAAAGTTGAAATAAGGAAGGATTATAACAACATAGTTTTCATGAACGGAATGGAAGATGGAAGACTATTGAAGCTTAAAGGAAAATTTTCCTATACACAAAATGTTGCATACCTCTCTCATCATGATGTAGGTATAATGTTATTTAGTCTTTTGTGGCATGTTAGATTTGGCCATATTAATTATGACAGTCTTTGTTTGTTTGTTAAGAATGGTCTTTTTGGTTTTCCTACTATTCCTAGGAAATTGAAGCAATGTGATGCTTGTGTCCTTGGGAAACACAACAAATAGTCATGATTCTACCTCGAGAGCATGTAGAAAACTTGAACTAGTTCATTTTGATTTGTGTGTCCCCGTGTTTGTTCCTTTTACAAATGACAATAGATATATCATTACTTTTGTCGATGATTGCACCAAAATGTGTTAGGTGTACTTGTTGAAAGATAAATCACAAGATTTTGAAACCTTTAAAAATTTTCATGTATTGATTTAAAATGAGGTTGATTCTTGTATTGGATCTCTTTGCATCTAATGAATTTGAAATCTACCTTCACCAACATGGCATAAAACATCAAACCATAGTTCCATACAATCCCCAAGATAATGATGTGGCTAAACGAAGGAACATGACACTCCTAAATATGGTTCATTCCATGGTGTTTTTCAAGAATGTTAAATTGATGTTTTGGGTTGATGCAATTTTATGTGCAATTTATGTCAAAAAAGGTGTCCATATCATGCTCTTAAAAACAAGACTCCATATGAAATGTGGTATGACCACATTCCTTCGGTAAGGCATTTCAAGGTCTTTGGTTCCACCTGTTATGCCTTGAGTCCTAAGGAGAAAAGAAGCAAGCTTGATGCAATGAGTCGAAAGTGAATATTCTTGGGGTACTCAAATACCACCAAGAGGTATTGTCTTTATGATGAGACCAAAAAAAATTAATCCTTTCTAGAGATGTAATCTTTCTTGAATCCTCCAAGAAAGATGAAACTCTTGAGAGAAATTTTGATCATCTGCACATATTCACTCATGTAAAGATATATTATGAATTTGATGGTGATATCCAAAATCTTGAAGGGGGGATCCCTATCTTGGGTCAATCTTTGGAATCTCCTTTTGAAGCACCATCTTCCCCACATGAAGAAGTTCCATCCACCTCATCAGAACCTACATCTCATTTGGATGATGTGATTAGAGGATTGAAAAGCTAAGGCTTCATGATAACTCAACACCATCTTAATCAACTGAGCATCCTGGACCATCTCATAAATATCCACCAAAATGGCTCATAAAAACACTTGAAAGTTTTCATCCTAATGAGGTCGGAAAGACATGAACCATAATTTCCTCAATACAAGATGGAGGTAATAAAGATAAGTCAAACTAGTAGATGACATGGATGTTTCCTATTATTGTAAGTTAAGTTTATCTACTAACCTTGAACAAACTTCCTCTGAAGAATCCACTTCTCATGATGAATGGAAAGAAGCCATGCATAAGGAATACGATGCCCTCATCAAGAATGGGACATGGAAATTGGTGGGCCCTCTATTTGTAACCAAACCAATCGGATGCAAGTGGGTATTCAAGAACAAGCATAGATCAGATGACTCACTTGACAAGTGCAAAGCAAGGCTTGTGGAAAAATGATTTTCACAGAAAGAAGGTGTTGATTATGAGGAGACATTTTACCCCATAGCAAACGGGCTATCATCTGTACTCTCTTTTCCATGGTAGCAAAGAATGGATGAAAATTCATCAAATGGATGTGAAGATTTCTTTCTTGATTGGATACTTGAAAGAGAATGTTTTCATATCTCAACCATAAGGATTTATTGTGAAGGGACAAGAACATAAGGTATGCAATCTCATCAAATCCTTATATGTCATAAAACAAGCACCACGAGCATGGTATGAAAAATTAACTCATCTTTTGAAATTGAATTTCAAGCATTTCAATCTTGACGATGCAACTTTGTTTGTCAAGAAAGTTATAAAAACAGTTGCATATCTTGTAGTATATGTATACGATCTATTGATAATAGGGAACAATGAAAGCTACATTGCATCCATAAACACAGAGTTGAAGAAAGGCTTCGAGATGACAGATTTGGGACATCTTCACTACTATTTGGGCATTGAGGTAATTCAAAATCCAAGGTTCATATTCATCTCTAAGAAGAAGTACAATGGAGAACTATTGAACACGTTTTGCATGGTTGAGTGAAATCCTATTTCTACTCTAATGGAACAGAGTTTGAAGCTCACATCAAAATAAGGGAATGAATTTGAGAATGAAACCAAGTATAGATAGATTGCGGGAAKTTGTTGGATAGGCAATTTTTAATATAATTTTGTAGAAAACCCTAAGTATAAAGAAAGGGYGCAGAAGGAGGAATTCGCGAAAAAGGAAGAAAAGGCGCTGAAGGAAGAAAGGGCACAGAAGGAAGAAGAAGAAATCACGTAGAAGGAAGGAATAATGAAGAAAGTCACAAATAGTGCATAGACAAAATTATAAATCAAGCGAGCAAGAGAAGGAAGCGCAAAAGGACGACARTGTGACTTTCCATAAATAGAAGAACAACAGAAAATTTGTATAAAGAACGAGGAGTAAAAKAAGGAAAACAACCAGTTAACTGAAGTCGGCCATGCCATGAATTGTAATGGGTTGTTTTGGGATAGATAATAATAGGGTTAGAAGCCCTAGGTTTTGGGTATAAATATGTAACGGGATTGGGAGATTAGAGTATGTAGGAGGGAATTAATGTTATGAAAATGTCAAGAATGTAACACACAATTGGTAAGAAATAAGATGAATAAAGAAGGAATTTAGGGAAGATAATGTGTCTTATGTTCTTTACTTGTCTATATGCGTTTATGACTAATGTTAAACTTCGTAGAATGGAGTTAGTCTATGGATTGATTTTGATGCAATATTCATGTATGGTTGTGTTGGTCTAGGTAATAATCAAGAATATATTGAAGATAAGAAGACAAGGAAAAATGATTCGCACCTCCACCTCCCTTTTCCTTACTACAACAAAAACCCGGTTCTTGTTGTCCCAATAGATACCTTGGGTGAGACTTCATATGTGCAAGCAGGTGATGCCAAAAGGGCAGGTGTCTTTAGGGTTTGTTGGTCAAAGTTTAACCGAACCTTGGGTCTTACAACCTATGCGCAGATCAGTCCAACCCAACAAATAGTTATGTTGTCGAGATTAGGAAATAGTGATTAAGGGAATCTTTTGGAGGCCGACTAAGAAGGAAATCACAGACTGGATGGGACAAAAAGAATAGGAATTCACGTGACAAGAGAACAAGAACCCTCAGATGAGTAACAAGAAATGGATGCAAAATTATGTCTTCACGGACCTGCATGATATTTTATTTGGCGAATTCCCATAAATTCCAACAGACTGGCTAGAAATATTGGTCGAGAAGAAATGAAGGTTTAGTATTGCAACACTAAAGAATTAGAATCCTGAATTGATAAAGAAGTTGAATTTGGTAAGTAACCCAACTACTCGAGTAGTTGATTTCTAGTTAGATAGTGTATTAGGGGGTTATATTACAAAATTTACAGTGAATTGCATTCAATCATATACTATTGCAGAAATATTTTTTTTCAAAGGACCGCATGGTTGTTTCTTGAAATCATTAAATACGTGGATAACGATGTTGTTGTGTGAAAAGCACGTGATGATTATGAAGTCCGACGGCTAAAGGGGCTTCGTGCACATAAGGGGAGTCGAAGGATGATAGGGGAATCGTCTGAGAAGAGATGTGATGGCTACGCTCATTCACAAGAAAATGATTGTTAAAATGAGGCTCCTGTTGGATTACTGAGAGGGGGGGTGAATCAGTAATAGCGTAGTTATAATCCTTTTTCTTCAAATGTTATATCAATGTAGAATTATTATCTAATAATGAGCAATAAGAAATAAACAATCACATACATACACAGTACACCGGTGTTTTACATGGAAACCCAAATCGGGAGAAAACCACGGAATAATTTTTCTTATATGTCTTGGAGAATTACATTCATTGGAAGCACCAACTTCCTTTGTTTTCTAGCTGCAACTAGAAGGAGTCTCCAACCCCCTCGTTTCTCCGGCTACAACCTGAGGGAAGCTCCAACTCCACAATTCTCTGGCTACAACCAGAAGGAGGCTACAACCCCCTATGTTCTCCGACTATAACTGGAAAGTGGATAAAACCACCTATCCTTGCCCCGTCCAACCGCCCTGAAGTAGAAGTAGAATGATGGAACCACTGTCACACTATCACTGTGAGGTATACCCCTGTAAACATGTACCGATAAACCTGAACCATGCATCAACCATGCATCAACCTGTAATCAACCTGTACCATAAACAAGTGCATCAACCATGCACCAACCTGTACCAAACAACCTATAATCAACCTATACCATAAACAAGTGCATCCAAACATGTACCAAGTATGTACCAATAATGTGTCAACTACTCATCAACTATGACTGATCAATATGTACCAACATCATCAACTATACAACTGNCAACCATGCACCAACCTGTACCAAACAACCTATAATCAACCTATACCATAAACAAGTGCATCCAACCATGTACCAAGTATGTACCAATAATGTGTCAACTACTCATCAACTATGACTGATCAATATGTACCAACATCATCAACTATACAACTGATGTATGTGCCAACTCATCAAATAGTTGTCTCAATTTCATAATCCAAATCTGATTTGTATCTCTATAATAGACGTGGTGTATATGATCACATTCTGATTTGTAGCTCTATAATAGACTCTTGGGGGCTTCTATAAGACTCATGAGGGTTCTCCAACTTCATATGGTCATAACTCTCTAACCGTGAGGAGTTATGTAACGTTCCACATACCACCAGAAATGGCATGACAAGCACTATCCATCTAGGATATTTTCCCTCACAAATTCATTGTCCTTCAACTCATTATTCCAGAATTAAGCAAGGGTTCTCTTACTCCGCAAAGCATCTTCTCATGATGGATTTCACCATAAGGGGACCACTTTGGAGTTCATGCATATTTACTTCTTATCAACCATGACGAGACAAATAATGAGTCATATTTACATCAAACAATCTTGGGTCCATTACCCAAAACTTTGTGCTGTGAGGCTTTCTTCAAGGGTTGACATCAATGGCAACCAACCTTAATAAACAATCTCCCCCTTTGGAATTGATGGCAACACTCTGATGCAATACTGAAATCATATCACTCATGCTCCCCCTAGAACCATGCCTCTGTCCTCTGCATCTGATAAATATGCTCCCCCTAGAACCATGCCTCTATCCTCTGCATTTGATAAAACTATAAAACTCTCTCCCTTTGTCATCAATGGCAAAGGTATCTTTCCATCCGGGGCTACTCCCCCTGACTGAACTGTCCTCTTAAGGTGCTTCCTCGTGTAAATCTAAGACATATAAGATAAGTGCTCAAAAAGAATTCATTTTGGAGTAGAAATAACTCCAAGTCGTTGGCGAAGATATTCAAAGGCTTTCCATGGAAGTGGTTTTGTAAAGATATCTTCCACTTGTTCTTTTGTTTCCACATACTCAACTCTGATATCCTTTTCTACAACCTGCTCCCATAGAAAATGATACTTGATTGGAATGTGCTTCGTCTTGGAGTGCATCACCGGGTTTTTCGAGATATTAATGTCGCTTGTATTATCCCAATAGATAGAAATGGGCTCATCATACTCAACCTGTATATATGTCAGAGTTTGTTTCATCCAAAGAACCTGTGTACAACATGATGTTGCTACAATATACTCTGCCTTGGATATAGATAATGATACTGATGGTTGTTTCTTTCTTATCCATGATACTAAACACTCACCCAAGTAGAACGCTACTCCATTGGTGCTTTGTCGAGCATCAATACAACCTGTGCAATCTGCATCTGTGTAGGAAATAGGTGATAGATCATTTCCTTTTGGATACCATAATCCAAACTCTTATGTTCCTTTGAGATATCTGAAAATCCTCTTCACTGCTAATACATGTGATTCATTTGGTGCTGCCTGAAATCGTGCCACTTGTCCAACTTCCCGCATTACATCTGGTCTGGATGTTGTCACATATAGTAGGTTGCCAATCATTGACTTGTATTTACTCTGATTTGTAGACTTTGAATCATCATCTTTTCTCAACTTGCAACTGGTTTGCAATCTTCCATTCCGAACTTCTTTAGCATTTATCTGATATACTTGGTTTGAGAAATAAAAATTCCTTGGTTGCTTTGACGTATCTGAAATCCCAGAAAGAAGGATAGTTCTCCAAGTAACGACATTTCAAATTCATTTTGCATATCTTTTGCAAATTTTTGGCTTAACCTGTCATCAGCACTACCAAAAATAATATCATCAACATAAACTTCAATTAATAAAATATTACCTTGACTTACCTTGATGTAGAGGTTGTTGTTGCAGATACTTATCCAGGCTAGAGTACCATGCCCTAGGAGCATGTTTTAGACCATATAGGGCCTTCTTTAATTTACACACATAATCTGTGTTCTCTGATAACTGAAAGCCTTCTTGTTGTTCAATGTAGACTTCTTCTTCAAGTTTCCCATTCAGAAAAGATGATTTTATGTCCATCTGATATACTTTAACATTTTTAGAGCATGCATAAGCTAAAAGCAAATGGATTGCTTCCATTCTAGAAACTGGGGAAAATGTCTCTTCAAAGACAATTCCTTCAATCTGTGCATATCCTTTACATACCAATCTAGCTTTGTTCCTTGTAACATGTCCATATTCATTCAATTTATTCATGAAAACCGATTTTGTGTCGATCACATTCTTATTCTTTGGTCTTGGAACCACTTCCCAAGTGTCATTTTTCTCTATTTAATCCAATTCTTCATCCATGGCCTTATTCCAAAATTTATCATTGTTGGCTTCTTCAAAACAGTTTGGTTCAATTATAGATAAGAGTGCTAGGTGTGTTTGTTCTGGTGAACGGATTTTTCTTCTAGTCTCAACTCCTGCATCTTTTTTCCCGATAATTTGATTTGAACGATTATTATTCTCTACTCGTTTACTGGGTGTCTTTGGAGACACTTGCTGAACTTGCTCTCTGCTTCTGTCGGATTCTCTTCATCTTCCTCTTCTACTTCTTTTTCATCTTCTTCTTCAAAAAGTTGTTCCATTGATTTGTTTTCTTCTTCCTTTGATTATGGTCTGCCCGTTTCATCAATTGTTACGTTGATGCTTTCCACAAATTTGTTTAATCTTAGATTGTAACACTTGTATGATTTCCTTGTACTTGAGTAACCAACAAGTATTCATTTGTCCATGGGCGAGTCAAACTTTCTCATTCTTCCATCTTCTCTTTTGATGTAGCATTTGCTTCCAAAAACTTTGAAATGCTTCACATTTGTTGGTCTTCCTTTCCATAGCTTGTAGGGAGTTTTATCAATGTTGTTTCTGAGCATTACTCTGTTTTGAATGTGAATTGTTGTATGCATTCCCTGTGTCCAAAATATATCTGTCAATTTGGAATCCATTATCATTGTTCGAGCCATTTCCTATATTGTCCTATTCTTTCTTTCAACAACTCCATTCTGTTGAGGTGTCCTAGCAACGGAGAATTGTCTTTTTATTCCATGAATGTTGCAGTAGTCCATAAATTCCTTTGAAGTGAACTCTCCTCCATTATTAGATCTCAAGCATTTGATTCTTGAATCCATCTCATTTTCAACCATTTCCTTGTAGATCTTGAAGTTTTCAAAAGATTATGACTTGTTCTTGAGAAAGAAAACTACAGTCATTCTTGTATAATCATCAACTAATAACATAAAGTATCCCTCACCTTTTAAGCCCTTTGTTGTAGTTGGTCCAACTAGATTAGTATGCACAATTTCCAGTGGTCTTGTTGTTGAATATTCCTTTGATTTGAACCTGGTCTTTGTTTGCTTTCCTTGTTGACAATGCTTGCATAAAGTGTTGGTTGGTTTGGTGATCTGGGGAATTTCTCTGATTGCTTCTCTTTTGCTGACTTTGACAAGGTTATCAAAGTGCATGTGACCCGTTCTTCTGTGACATAGCCAACTTTCATCTTCCTTTCCTAGACAACACTTTTCATTTCCAATTTCACTTAACACATATATGTTGTTTGAAGTTCTTGCAGCGGTACCGACCAATTTCCCTGAACCTTCTCTTCTTATCTCACACTTTTTTGAATCGAAAGTAACTTTATGACTTTGGTCAAACATTTGAATCACACTTAGAAGATTATGTTTCATATCTTATACCAATAGAACATTTTATGCCTTTTCATTCTTGTTCCCAATTCAGACTGTGCCTTCTCCAATGATTTTGGTTGAATTATCATTTTCGAAGGAGACTGATCCATTTCTTTCCTTTCACAATGTAACAAATTTGTCTCTATCACCTGTCATGTGTTTTGAACATCCACTGTAAATATACCAACCTCGTTTCTTCTGCTTAGCTTGTAGAGAGATTGTGCATTCTTCATTGCTATACCGATCTTGCTTTCTTATCCATGTCATTTTCTGAGGTTCTTGTCTGTGATTGTTTTTATTCTGTTGAGGTTGTTTAGGAGGGACTGTCATTCTGCAATCTTTGGCCATGTGTCCAAAGTTGTTACATTTGTAACATTCCACTTCAATGATCAAGGATTCAAACCTGTTGTAAATTATTATTTGTGTTTCACTAGGTCTTCTTGAATAACCCCTTTGTGTATGACTCTCAAAGTTGTTATTGTTCCTGTTGTTAGCTCTGCAATTTACAGCTTTATGTCCAAAATTATTACATGCATAACATAAACCAAAAAATATAGTTTGATACCCGGGAGTTGAAGATATTCTGAAATGAGGTGCTCTTATGAATCCTTCTTATTCTTGAGGCCTTTCTGTCTATTGTTGATTCTGCAATCTGAATCTTCTCGGTGGAGGAGTGTCCTTGTAATCTTCCTTGTATATCTTCTTGTCCCCTTTGATTGTTTCTGCATAACTTTTTGGATTTATTTCTTGCTCTTTTGTTTTGGATCTTGATCCCTTTTCTGTCTGATTTTATCCAAGTCCATACTTGTCAAGATGATATTTTTTACTGTTGATAATGTCATTCAAAACTTTTGAGCTATTCTGCATATTTTTCTTTTGAATATCCTTTCTTAATGTGACAATCTCTACTTCCAAGTTTTTGATGATCCTATCCTTTTCTTATAGCTGTTATTTGAGTGCTTCTTCAATTCTTTTATCTTATTCTATTTGAACTTTCAATTTTGTGATCATTTTTTCTAGTTCTTGAGTGTCTTCCTTTTTGTCTAGTTATGCTTGTATTTTCTTGTTCTTCTTTTTTTTTCTTCTGATAACTTCTATGGCACACATTAATTCTGCTCGAAAGTCAACTTCTGCCTCTTCAATTTCTTCTTCAACTTCTTCATATTCTTCTTTGGATTCTTCTTTGTTAGAGTATTTTATTGCCATGAATAGAACTCTTCATGTCTCACCGTCACTGACTTCATCTTCATCTGATGATGAGATGTCTTCTTTGATGCATAAGCTTTTCTTGAAATATTTCTTTGTAGTTCTTTTGCCTTTATATGTGTTTTTGCCTTTTGAGTAATATTCATCATTTCTCTTTTTCTTATGAATACATTTGTTAGAAAAATGACCAATACCATCACAATTAAAACAAATTAAAGGAAGCTTACATCTATACCTACCATTGGTTCCCTTGTTTAGTATTTTGACGAAGTTGGCCACTTCTTCATCTTTCGAGATGTCGATGTTGCTGCTATATTCTTCTTGTTCCTTTTTCTTTTTCTTTGATCTTTTGGATGCTTTGAAGGTTTCTTCTTTTACATCTAGATTTTCCTATTCATTTCTCATCTCATATGCTGTGAAGATCCCATGCAGTTCATCCATGATTATTGAGTTTAGATCTGATCTTTCTTCTAGTGCTGATATATTAGGGTTGAATCCCATAGGAAGAGATCTTAGTACCTTTTGAACAATTACAGATTCTTCGATTTATTCTCCCAATACTATGATTGCATTCACTATTTCATCGACTCGTAAGAAGTAGGCTGCAATATCTTCATCTTCCTTCATTTTTAGTTGTTCGAAGTGACCTCTGTAAGTTTGAAGCTTTACTGCTTTGACTTTTGAATCTCCTTCATAAATATTTCGAAGCTTGTCCCAAATCTCTTTAGCAGATTTACAATGTGCAACTTTGGTGAATATTGTATCACTGAGACCATTCAAAAGTGCATTTTTGGCTTTGGAATTATTCTCACCGAGTTTCATTGCTTTGTCATTTGCCGGTGGAACTGTTGGTGCTGTGTATCCATCTACAATTGATTGTCAAACTTGAAATCCCTGTGCCTGTATATATGTCTTCATCCTTATGCTCCAAAAAACATACTTTTATCCATCAAACTATGGTATTCAATTTTTATACGAGTTGGTACTCTCCATGATTTACCTTTCAGTGGTTAAACTGATTTCTGAAGGAATCTTCTCTGATACCAATTGTTGGATTACTGAGAGGGGGGGTGAATCAATAATAGCGTAATTATAATCATTTTTCTTCAAATGTTATATCAATGTAGAATTATTATCCAATAATGAGCAATAAGAATCACACACATACACAGTACACGAGTGTTTTACGTGAAAACCCAAATCGAGAGAAAACCACATAATGTTTTTTCTTATATGTCTTGAAGAATTACATTCATTGGAAGCACCAACTTCCTTTGTTTTCCAGCTGCAACTGAAAGGAGGCTCCAACCTCCTAGTTTCTCAGGCTACAACCTAAGGGAAGCTCCAACTCCCCAATTCTCTGGCTACAACCAGAAGGAGGCTACAACCCCCTATGTTCTTCGGCTACAACCGAAAGGTGGCTATAACCACCTATCATTGCCCCGTCCAACCGCCCTGAAGTAGAAGTAGAATGATGGAACCACTGTCAACCTGTTACTATGAGATATATTGTTGTACAATTGTATCAACCTGTACCACTGCCATGTATCTAATCTGTACAACTTCCCTGTAATCAAACTGTACCTGAACTGAACATGTATCTACAAAAATACAACAGATACATGACCTGTAGTGATGCAACCCACGTATGTACGCGCCCTATCTATTATGCAGTTTGTGTATGCCTTCTGAAACTAGTGTTTCCTTTCACTTGAAAACTTTTGACTCTCTGTAACTTCTTTCACATAGATCTGTAACCTGTCACTGTATCTAGACTGTAACTGTACCCTGTGCATGCATCCTCATACATAACCTCTACTCAAGGCAAGTATGTTTCTCTCTAGTCATGTGCCATATAGGTATGTGTAATCATGAACAAGTATAATATCCCTCACATGATCTTAGTCATCAACCCATTTCTTATATTCAATTTCTCAATACATCAATAAATACAAGATCTCAACCATGTACCATAAAACCTCTTAGCCATATGCCAAGAAATACAAGATGTGCCTCAACAAGAAGTATCAATGATAAATATACCAACACTGTATTTATGTAGATCTGACTTATACAGAAGATCCCATGTAGTCACTAGTCTCTCTAGGGAGAATCCTCAAATCTCCATTGCCATTCCTCATGCATACATCAAAATCTAACTATTCATAGAAATAACACATATATTTTGAACCAATGGATGGATCTGATGTATCTGAGCACTCTAGACCTTCCTGGAAGCTTGATCTTAGAATCTAGAACCTATGCACCTTCATCTTCTCAAGTTTCATGGCTTTATCAACATGTACTCACCCTATACATAGTCAGCTCGCGTACATACTCACCCTATACACAGCCAACCTGCGTATACCTTCAATGTATACACACTCTATACACAGACAACCCGCGTATGCATCAGAAAATAGGGTTTTCTGTTAATCCAAGAATTTTTCCATCAACCCTTTGTGTTATCTCAGACATTCGCCACTTCAGATGTATCCACAAGTATTTACAAGAAGCTTTACACAAGAAAATAGATATACAATATGTACAAGTGTGTTTTTATGAGTGAGCTTTGTCTCTTATTTATATCTTCATGTAGCCTTACACTTTCCTTATTTTAGGGCTTCTTCATTTAAAATAAGTTCTTTTTGCAAAGCACTTTGACTCTTGGGGGCTTCTATAAGACTCATGAGGGTTCTCCAACTTCATATGGTCATAACTCTCTAACCATGAGGAGTTATGTGAAATTCCACATACCATCGGAAACAACATGACAAGCACTATCCATCTAGGATATTTTCCCTCACAAATTCACTATCCTTCAACTCATTATTTCAGAATTAAGCATGGGTTCTATTACTCTGCAAAGCATCTTCTTGTGAGGGATTTCACCATAAGGGGACCACTTTGGAGTTCATCCATATTTACTTCTTATCAACCATGACAAGACAAATAATGAGTCATCTTTACATCAAACAATCTTGGGTCCATTACCCAAAACTTTGTGCTGTGGGGCTTTCTTCAAAGGTTGACATCAATGACAACCAACCTTAATCAACAGCTCCAAAGGTCTTTTTAACATAAATAAAATCCAAAACGCTAACCCCGGAAGATGAAAATCCAACAGTTTGTTTGACCTCATTTTGGGTAGTTTGGTGTATCAACTTCCCAAGGGCGTAACTTTGGCATACGATCTCCGTTGTGGGCGCACGATAGCTAGTTGGAAAGGTATCGACGAGGAGATTTATTTCGAGGGCTCAATCAGAGCCTTTGGCTTTCTTTGAGATTTTCAATCATTGAAAAACATTGTTTAGGCCCTCAAAATGGCCCCGGAAGTTTGGGACCCAAAAAAATGCTAAAAATAGTAAGTTGCCAGAAAACTATTCTGAGCTAGTTGGAATAGGTGGGTGACCACCGATATCCACTTGGATCATATATAAAAAATCTAATATCAACATACTAAAGGAATTGGTGGAGAGGACGAAGAATTTGGCGTCGACTACATTGGGGGCACTCAAGGAGGAGAGCATCCAACATGAAGGTAATGCAACAATGAAGAATCATCCGAAACTGATCATGAAGAAAGGTAGGTTGATTGAGTGTTACCTCTGTTCACAAAATCATTTAATGAGGAACTGTCCACTATAAGGAAAGTTGGCTCTATTGGTTGAGAAGGAGGTTCAACCCACACCAATAGTGGAGGAGTCAGAACACTTGGCAGAGGTCGTTCAAGTGCCAAAATTGACGGAAGAGATGATCAAAGTCATGGAAACGTTGGTGGAACACATGCAAGAGTTCAAGACAAGAGGTCAGGGACAATTTTCACAAAGTGAAGCAATCAACAGACTCTTCTTTGTGAACACAACAGTCAGTGGGATGAAGATGACAACTTTGGTTGACACTAGGGAAACACATAGTTTTGTGAGTGAACGAGTTATGAACTATCTTCATCGCAAACTTGAGACCTACAGTGGAACATGTAAAGTGTTGAAGTCATCAACGATGTTGGTCACATGGATTGTTCATTCAATACCATTGACAGTTGGGGAGTGGTTTGGAAACATGAAACTATGGGTAGCTCCATTGGAAGATCATGCAATGATCTTGGGATTGGACTTCCTCATACTTTCCAAAGAAACTCCATTCATTCATGAAAGTCTCATAGTATTCTTGGACAAGGCCAGAACACCTAACACACCCTTGACGATGAAGAGGAAGCTCAAGAGGATGCCTAGGATATTTGTGATCAAGTTGATAGGAGTGAATGGGAGCACCGACGAGCCTTGCAACATGACAAAACAACCATAAGTCATCCATACTGCAACATCTCTGAGTATTTTGGGGAAATAAGAGCATTAACAGATAGTGACAAAGACTTCAATGAAGACAACCATGGGGAAGGTTGGTCCATTGAGGAACCTACGGAACCATGAACATGGGTGTAAGAGGGAGTTAGACTCTTCACCTTCCATGGAGCAGGAGGAACATCACTAAGTGAATAGTCATCCACAATAGATTATGGATGTTGTGGAACATTAGACAACAAACTTACCCACTGCATAAACTCCAAGAGTTGAGCCAAGACAGTGCATGGAGGAACTTACTCAACCAGATTTGGAGACGGGTGTGGAAGAGGTAGGAGATAATGACCGACGTCCAACAATGATCGTGAATTTTTGGAGGAAGGCCATGGGGATATCCGATTTCCACCTTACTATAGAACGAATTGAGGAGTTGGGATGCACATCGAAGGAAATTTATTTGGTCATGCGATACTTGCGCACACAACATAATTCATACATGATGTATGCTAATAGCCTTGGTGGCGGCTATTGGGTACATTCTACCTGCTAAACGAAGAAGATGAAAATGTGGTGTCAGGAGAAAGGAACACGAATAGTAATGCCTAGTGGAGGTGTCATCAAAAGACTAAAGCAAGGAAGTTGCAAGACAACAGATGGGTTGTGGAGGCAACTTGTCAAACTAAGGTAAGGGGTGGGACCTTGTCCAGAACCGAAGAGGTTCGACTAAGTGAGAAGAACAAGTTGAGACTGCAGTGGGTGAGTCAACAAGACCAACAAGAGTTGGATAGGATAACCAAGAGACAGACAAAAAAGAGTTTGTTGGATTTGGAGACGTGCATTCTCTAGAGGCAAATGTGATAGTTGGGTTGATTACCCAACCAATTTGTAACTTGAGAGGATCTAATGTACATGACACACAAACATTAGAGTTGAAGTATCAAAGCTATCATGGGTCAAGATCATCCAACACTTGGGAACAATTATAAGAACTTCTATAGGAGAGTTTGTCTCGACAACAACGGTTGAGGAAGCATCAATCGTTGTGTGGTGACGAGATCCAAACATGGGGCAGAGACTCCATGGAGATTGATGGATGTTGTTGGGGATGACAACAACTTGGAGTGGGGGAGGATGTAACGTCTCGCACGAGACCCATTAAGCATGCATGCTCCTTTGTAGATACAATGATGGACGGATGAAGAGCACAAGGAAGGAAGTGACCGGTTGGGCGAATGAAGACGTTTGGGTGTAGGAAGGAGCACCTTGGGCGCATGATGGTGATGCATGGAACCAAGGGGGAACATACCTTACTTTCCTTAGAACGATTGAAAGAGACTTGAGTTGTGTTTGGGAAATGGTAGGGAAACTTGGAAGCATACCTAAGGAGTGGATTCGCCTGCCCTTGGCAACATGGGCACGTCAGAGAGGTTATATGACCACATCAACACACCTATGAGGAGTCACAAAAATCGACACAAAGAGTGCACAAAGAAAGGGGCGTGTCGGTCCAAGAAATGAATGGTTGATGGATGTGCGGGCTTTGGATGGGCACACCCGGTCCACAAAAGGGAGTGACAAGTTGGTTGAGTGTGGGTTCATGAAGGGGTGTGACACAACGTTTCGCACAACTGACTCTTGGAATCCATATAAAAGCAAGGGCGCACAACCAAAGGAAGCATAGAGCATTTTTGGCAAGAGATTTGGAGAGAAATCCTTAGGCAAGTCTACGATCTGAGGTAGAGTTCCCAAGATGGAAGACAAGTAGCCAAGAGTTGGACGTTTTGGAAGGTTTTCGAGAAGTCTCGAGAAGAAGGTTTGTGGAGGCATGTGTGAGGCAGAACCAAAATTTGTGTTATCTTGTTGAAAAAACAAAAGGATAGCAAGTCTGCGGTTGTGGGCACATCTGAGGTGCGATGCAGGTGGTTGCGGAAGAAAGTCTTGGTGGGACGAATCTGTTCTTGAGTGTCTTGGTCAGGTGAGACAAGTCGTTTGACTCTGCCATGTTGTAAATTGAGTCGGTAGTGCTCATGTTGTAATTGTTTCGCAATAACAAAGACTTAGTTGGGTGTTAGGCATGGTTTGTGCCGCCCACACTATTTATGTGTTTGTCTTTATTTTTGTTTTGTAGTTGTTCTCTTGGATTCTCATGTTCATGGATGCATATATTTAAATACGACTTAATGTTAAATTGTGTTAACAATTATCTAAGTAAGCAAGAGTTGCACTAGAGTAGGAGTGTGATTGGTTGGTAGCCTAGAACGAAGTTTGGTTATGCTTTAGGTGAAGAAGCATAGTGTAGACAAAGCCAAGCAACCAAGTAAGAACAATCACACCCTTAGAAGGTGAACGATCTCAAGATCTAGAGTGGTGTATCATGTGGAGTCGTGAGAACTTCCCATTTTGAAAGTTGTTGGTTGTATTAGATCTTTGAATAATAAATCATGTATGGTTTGGAGTTATGAAAGAAAGCGAAAATCATGGAATCAATGACTTGAATGCTCTTAAATACTATATGGTATTCCAAAAGAAGAGGGCACATAAGTATGCTATATGTGATTAGCAATATAAAAATGATGGGAGAACTAAGAACGGGTAAACGGGACCTTCAAATGGAGTTACGATGTCTTTATTTATGCATACGTGATATGCGTTGAATGTTTAAGATGGAGGACGGACTGTAACTTGCAACTGGGAGGACATTCAATGATATGTGTCCGTCACAATAAACAGCCTTCTTCGACTATTTCTCTCCGCACTATTTCTTCGACTATGAGTAGAATGTTTAATATGGATCTGGAATGTAACTTGCAACTGGGGAGACACTGATTGATGTGTCCGTCACAATAAAGAATCTTCTTGGACTACCTGTTCTCCACACTGTCTGCCTTCAGGTGCTTTGATTACGAGAACTAACAATCGCCAATGGGTAAACCCGACATGCAAATGGAGTTACGATGTCTTTATTTATGTACAGAAGAAAAAATTGATGTGTCCATCACAATAAAGAGTCTTCTTGTACTACCTGATCTCCACACGATCTTCCTTCCATTTATGCAGTGCTTGAGTTGCTTTGATTAACGACTTTAATTTGATCGTTCCGTGGTTTCGTATTCACCGCACGAACCTACTGGCCATGTAAACGACGACGTGGATCTGTAGATTACGCGCTTCAGCCGAAGTTCACATCGTCGATCTATTTATACGAGTTTTGGGCCATTCCGTGTTCAGTGTGGTGACTACTTGGAGAGTGACGTCATGGATCCCGCCAGAGTGCAGGCCGTCTCTCTAAGTGGTTTGCAATCAATTCCTTCGGCCTGTTTACGAGCGGCCCGCTCTCAAACATTTCACGAATTCCAGATACCAGTCATAGACTTGTCTTCTTTACAAGTGGATGATCTTCGTGAGAAAACGCTGACAGAAATTGGAAGAGACGGCCAGGAATGGGGGATCTTCCAGGTGGTAAACCATGGAATATCTGGCGAACTCGTTGAACGCCTGCAGGCTGCTGGCAGAGAGTTTTTCGATATCGCGCAAGAGGAAAAGGAGGTGTACGCCAATCTTGAAGGCGTTACAGATGACCGTTTTGAGGGTTATGGCACCCAGCTGAAATGCACCAGTGATGGGAGGCAAGGGTTGGACTGATTTCTATTTACATATGGTGTGGCCTCCCTCTGTCATAGATTTCAACAAATGGCCCAAACACACTCCTTTTATAGGTATAACGCCTTTGCTTTTATATGTAGCATTTCATTGTCATTTTTGCTTTTATATGTAGCATTTCATTGTAGAATTTTGTTTATGATTCATATAAGTATAACACATTGCATTTTGAAGTGCAGAGAGGTGACTGAGCAATATGGAAGAGAAGTCTTGTGAGTGGTAGATAAGCTGTTGTAGGCCTTTTCAGTAAATCTTGGGTTAGAAGAATCCACCATGAGAAAAGCTCTCGGAGGTGAGAATATGGAAATGGAGTTGAAGATAAACTATTACCCATCCCCCAATGTGATTCATATTCATATAGGAAAAGGATAAACTATGTGATTCATATTCATATAGGAAAAGGATAGTATCTCCCATCCCTCAATGTATATTGGCATTGCTCTTGATTATGGTCTAATTAAAGGACACATGTAGTTCTTGCAAGTTATTTATGGTTACAATTATACACATCTCCAACATATAATTTGAGTTCAACTTTTTTGGGGAAAAACATAAATACATCTAAATACATGTGTGTGAGGTGCCCCAATTGTACATGTTGTTGTACCTACTACATAAACTCCAAGAGGATATGTACCCTACCATCTAGATGTAGGTGTATCATCTTGTATGATCTTTGCATGCCAAAAAATAAAACACTATTACAAATACTTTACAATTATGTTTACCAAATATTTGTCAATATATATATATATATATATATATATATATATATATATATAATATCAATGAAAATATAGAAAATATTATGTATTAACCTTATCCAAGAAACTATCCTTCACAAAATAGAGTATTCTCGGGTATACGTTTAACCCTTTTTCGGGCTTGAGGGACTAAATTTAAGAAAACGGAACATTGTCCTTGGTTTTGGTTTATCACCTTTTTCGGGCCTTGGAGATTACTTACGAAAAATGAACCCCCACAGAGTCCATAGTTAAGCTCTTTTCAGACTCCCTAAAATTGAAAAGATCGTCGAGTGACCTTGTTCCTTCACACTCGTTAAATTGGTACAGAAGAACATCTACTGGCATGAGTTTACCCCTTTTTTTGGCATGTGGATTATGGAGGAAAAAGGTACACCTCGGGAGATTCATCTCGCCGGGAGAGTTCTCCTCAGTAACTTTTATACTTTTTCGAGCTAAGGGGACTAAAATCAGAAAAAGGTTGTGAGTCCATAGTTAAGGTCTTTTCATGCTCCTTAAAATTGAAAAGATTGTTGAGTGATCGTGTCTTTGTCACACTCGTTAAAATGGTTTTGAACAGACATATTTTTCGGTGCCAGTTTACCCCTTTTTCGAACCAACTAGACTATCTCCGAAAAAGGTACTCCTTGGAGTCTTCTTTTACGTTTTTTTTCAGACTATCTAAACGTAAAAAAACTATTGAACTTGCCTTCTCTGGTCTCGTTAAAATTACATTGAAGGGGGTTTCATTGTGTCTTGTTAATAGCATATTCATCTCTGCATCTTTGGCCTAATGTCAGCTCCATGTTGCTCTCAACTAAACCTTTGAAGAATGCCTTATACACAAGCCTTGTAGCACTTTGCCTCTGCGACTTGACACCTTGACACATGGATGAATTTTCCCCGAGTGTCCTTTTCTATCACATGTCTCCTTGCTCTGAACATTAGTGTGTTCCTTGTGCCTGAAACTAGTATTATTTCCTATGACACTCGTTCCTCCTTTGTAGCATAGCATTCTT
>JASDQU010108036.1:56233-90364 GCA_032191745.1 Picea mariana
ACCCAATATATAATCTGTATGGCCTAAATCCCCTACACCTAGTGGTATAACATCACTAAGAAAGGTTCATGATGGGATGTTCCCACAAATAAGATATGCTAAAGTAAATTTTGTGTCAGGGTCATATCACAATGCTAGTAGCATGAATCTTGTCTCCAAGTTATGGTGGCTAAGGTAGGGGGTTTACACATATGCCTATGGAATCACCCTTCTCAATCGGTTACACATAGCCTTATCTTGATCATAAGAAAACACAAGACCAACCCTTGGAATCAATCAATGTAAAAATAATTTCCATCGAGACACATAATAAAATCATCTAATTTATAAAGAAAATACAAGGGAACATCCCTATTATTGTAGGGAGTTTTATAAAATACCATAACCCACCTATCCATCTCGTGGCATTTACATGTTTGGAATGTGCACCAATCCATGCAAAGTTTCCTCTTTCTCAAATCAAGGGGTTTGTTGGTTCTAGGGATCAATAAACATTTGAATAATCACCTCTTTGTTTATATGCAAAATTTTGACCTTCTCCTTAATAGCTATTTGAGTACTACTTTCTCATCCTATCCATATATTTGGATATATCGGATAATTGGCCATGGGCATGGGAAATGGAAGAAACAATGCCATCAATTGGCCAATGAAAGGCAAGATGGCTCTATATTTTACCTAATATCATTAATTAGGTTTCTGAATTCATCTAAACATTGATTAATTTGTTTGTATGGGTCTTATAGGGTGTTAGGTTTTGGGTTTGGATCAAGGTTTTCTTCCATACTTATAGAATAAAAGATGCATTTAAACAATAATAAAAGGCTTTTAAGAATTATGTAAATATCTACAATTTAAAAAATATAAGAATGAGATTTGAAATAAAATATACTTGGAAATGAGATCCCCTTTATCGAAAATGTCAAATGCCAATGATGCAAACCTCTTTCTTACTTGTCTTCCTTAACATTGGGCTAAATCAACAATAGTGTACTTGTACTTTGGGTAAATAAATAGAAGGAAAGCACTGTGGGTTGAGGAAAAAATGGAGAAAAGGGGTCGCCATATGTTTTAAAATTTGTACACAAAGAAACATGCGCACATTTTAACGTATGCATGCTTAAAAAACTTTTAACATGTGCATTTTATTTTCATTTATAAAATTGACATGGAACCAAATTTTCATGGGGAAATTTCTTGTTGGAATACTAAGAGGGGGGGTGAATCAATATGAGCAATTTATACCACTTTTAACCACAATAAATATTCTTTCACTTTATCAACAATGTTCAATAGTTTATCATCAATGTATCATCTATGATTGCATTTAATATATATATCATAAGCATGTAATCATAAGAAACATCACATCAAGAACACAGTACACCAGTATTTACGTGTAAACCCAAATGGGAGAAAACCACGAAATGATTTCTTATATATATCAAGAATTCATTCATAGGAAGCACCAACTTCCCTATTCTCCAACTGCAACTGGAAGGAAGATACAACCCCCTATTTAAAGGAACCAACCTGAAGGAAGCTACAACTCCTTGAATTATTTGGCTCCAACGAGAAGGAGGCTACAACCCCATGGGTTCTTCGACTCCAATTGAATGGTGGCTACAACCACCTAGTTCTCAGGCTCCAACCCGAAGGAAGCTCTATCTCCCTCATTCTCCGACACCAACCGGAAGAAGGACATAACCCCCTTTCCTTGCCTCGTCCTTCCACCCTGGAGTATAAGTGTAGACCAACTGTCACTACCACAATCACTGCCACTATCATTGCCACATCAACCTGTAACCTTTTAACATGTCACTGTATCCAACCTATCATTATCAACCTATCACTATGTCCATCATGTCACATCAATATGTCCAACCTGTCACTTTCACTAATATTCAACCAGATGCTATTACATGGATCATATACCAAGGACACCTCTCAAATAGATGTCCAACATCACCAACACATTCCTCTACCAAGCATATACCAAGATCACCGACATACCATGACAATATATGTGTCTCAACCATGTACCAAAGCATGTACCAAACCATCGACCTGTACCATACCAAACGTAAATCGTGTACCACAACTTGTACCACACCAAGTTCATCAACCATGCACTATAACCTATACCATATGCCTCAACCATCAACCATGTACATCAACATCATACTAAGTACCAATCCTATACCATACCATGGATAAACCATGTACATCAACAATGTACATCGACACTTGTACCATACCATGTACCAATAATGTATCTCAACCATATACCATATCACTCAATCATGCCTTACACCATACACCATAGGATATATCAATAAAGTACCATAAAAGGTGTACCTCAACAAAGTACCAAACTACCAAGATCATATACCAATTATATGCCTCAACCATGCACCTAATATGTGCCTCAAGCATGTGCCAATGCCTCAACAATATATCAAAGGCTTGCCTCAAGAATGCAACATAGCATCATCAACATGTAACCCTCAAAACATTCATATAATTATACTTTTAACTCTGTAACATACCTAGTGTATGTGATCACAAACCTGCAGACCTTCCTCAACTTCAACAACAAGAGAATAACATCTTCATCAAACTTTACCTTAGTCTCAGGGGACTAGTTTTTGGATTAGTCACAAATCCTAAGTTTAAACAAGAATAACTCTGTACATGTATTGAATTAAGGTCCGGAACTTGTATCCAATATTATTTGATATATTCTCTGCAATTCCTCTGCATTTTACTGCTTGGAACATCCTAGAAAAGGAGTTATAGAAAAAATGGCATACCTTGTTGAATTATGGATTATTCTAGAGACAAAACTTGTAGAGAATTCCATGCACTAAATATTGGATATCTAGATTAAAAAATCATACAAAACCTAATATGAACTTCAATCTATCCAATTCATTTGGTCTCACTAAATTTTGATCCTATATGAATAGTTTTTTACTGTTTTACCCGGACCACCTATTTTAGACTAGTTTCTGGACTATGCAAAAACCCTATTTTCCACAGAGTGTATCTTCGAAAATATTATGACCCAGATGATAAAATTCTTACCCTAGGTACCTTTACATGTCTTCTTAACCTCCTCCAATTTTCACTATCTAGATCATTCTAGAAAACAAGTTATAGTGAAAATGATAATATGATCTGTAAATAACCTACCTTAGAACACATCCTCACAAGACTTCATCCTCCCTTGGAATTTCTCCCTTATTCACTTCATCTTCCATCTGAAATTAGACTCAGATATCCTTGGTTACCTCGGATAACAATCACTTTCTCACTTAGAATATATTCAATAGAATGTGTGTGAATGTACTTATGAGTGACGTCTTGAGGTGTATATATATGTTTTCTAAGTAACCTCTTTCCTTAACTTTAAGGATTCTTGAAATTTATTGTTACAACCACTTTACCCTTTCATTAATGACCTGCAACCAGTTAGGGGATTCTTAACCCATCTTTGGGGCTTCCACAGGAGCTTCTTAACCCATCTTTGGGGCTTCCAACTTCATGACCTCATAACGCCTCAACCGTGAGGGACAACATGGCATACCACCTGTCACCAGAAATGACATGACGTGTACTATCCATATGTGATAGTATTACCTACAATTACATTCTCCCCCATGTCATCATTCCTCAATCAACGTCGGGTCCCAAAACCACACCTCCGAAGCTACATGCAGACTACATTAAATGCACCAAACTAGCTCACCATCAATCTCGATCATACATATGTCTAACATATCTAGGCCTCTCTAAGGGTTGACATAAATGACAACTAGTTGTCCAAATCAACTGTCCAAACCAATTGTCCAACAATATCCCCCTTTGGCATTGATGGAAACATTGATGCTCCAATGCTCATGCTCCCACTGTGGCCATTGTTCCTCATCAATGTTTCTCATTCTCCCCCTTTGACATTAATGTAAAAGGGTATCTTTCTTTGGGGCTTCTCCCCGTTTCTTCATGCCTATGTTCTTTCTCTTCATCTTTTACCAAAGATTAACTCCCTCAGTCGATATGTCTACTCCTTATACTGTACCTTCTATAAAGAATATCTCCCCCTGTGGGTATGTCTCTTTGTCTGTATGCTACTAATATTCCTTTCTATATCTCTCTCTTTGATATTTTTTCTTCCCTTGAATTTTCTATAAGATGTATATGTTTCCTTTCCTTTCTTCCAGTGATGTTTATTTTCCATAGGTGCTTCCTCTTGAATTTCACCGACATATATAAAAAGCATTCAAAATTTGATTTCTTCATTTACTTTTCATGTTCACTTGACCATACTATTCAACAATGTCCTTTTGATGATATAGCTTTTGTTGACGGTTTCTCTTTCCCTTATTTTTTGTGCCTTTCACTGCTTTCCTTTCTGTGACCAATTGATTCCAGCTGATTCCATTGATTCCAATTATAAATACTTTTCTATGCATCTTCTTTGACCCATGATTTATGTACCTGCTAAGCATCTCATGGATCCTTATCCTTCCATGTGACACACACTGTTCATAACCCTGCTACTCAACTATCCACAATGCTAACTCATATATCACTATACCATTATGAAGACTTCTCTTGAATATACTACAATTGATCATCGCATGTTCCTATTGATCAAATGGAATTAAATATTTCCACTGGTCTGATCTATCTTCTCATCAAACTATGCATGTCTGGGACAATCGGTACTGAAGATATCCCTGCCTGAATCCATACGTGGAATATAAATATTTTCCTGCCAACTGATACTTGTGTGGGAACACTACTTCTCAACCTCTCAATATGTTACTCTATACTTCTACTATATGACTTCTTTGAATTTGTCTCTACATCCAATGATCGAAGGATGGTTCTATGATATGTCTCAGCTACTGCATGGACTCCTCCTATTCAATATTCATATTACCTGAGATTCTCCAAGCTGTGTGGCTCAAAAAAATACCTTCTCTAATGAGGAGTAATATTCCTCTTCATTTGTAGACTCATCATCTCTTTGAACTCTTACTTCTTTCTTTCTGCATGTGGATTGATCTTGCACTACAATTCTTGAAAGTACAATCTCTTGTACCTATTCTTTATTCACCTGCTCTTCTTTTCTTTATTGTGCTACTACAAATCTTGTGATCTATGAGACCTATTCTTTGTTCACCTATTCTTCTTGTTTTCCATTTCTTCTCCAAACCTTCATGTATCTGACATGTTCCTTTTCTCTATAGATTTTTATTCATCTCATACTATTTCCAATCTTGAGAGTATGAATTATGAGTGTCCTTCATTCATCTGATCTTCCTTTACCTATTCTTGTTTTCTTTTCCAAACCTTTTTATATCTAATATCAATGCTATTTTTCAAACATGTATCCATCATGCTTCTACAATCATGAGCTATGTGTCCATAGTTATGGCATTTGTAACATTCAATGTTATGTGAGGCCACATAATCATTTCTTGCTAGAACATTTCTTTGATAATCCCTGCAATCTGCAACCTTATGTCCAAAGTTAGTACAATAAAAACAATGACCATAAAAGAAATTTACATAACTAGGAGTGGATGATCTTCTTTGTTGTGTAGTCCTTCTGAATTCCTGTCTTACCTAATCACGGTCTTCTCTTCTGTGGATCTCTTCATCATGGTTGAAGCTTCTTTGTTGCTTGAATGTGGTAGATCTTGTTGAATATGTATCTCTATTATACTCATTCTTATTTGATTTTTGCTGACCATGATTCCTTCCTTTGAGTTCTTCTGCATAACTCTTACTCTTTTCTTCATTCTTGTTTTTTGGCACCCTGGAATGCTTCTCTTCATTCTCTACTATTGATGTGGATTTTTATGTCTCTTTTATGTTCTTGTTGAGATTGACGATTTTACTTCTCAATGTGAAAAATTCTTCTTCAAACTTCTCAATGTGACAACTTCTTCTTCAAACTTCTCAACCTCTTCTTCTTTCTTCATCAACTGAATCTTCATGACTTCTTATGTTCGCTTTACTTCTTCAAGTTGGATCTTCATTGGATCTTCAATGTGATGATTTATTTTTCAAGTCTTCTCTCTTCTTAATCAAATTTTGCTTCAAGCTTATTTAAGTCATCTGTTATTTCCTTAATATGATATGTTAGCATCTTGTCTCTCTTTTTGGCTTCCTTTCTTTCAATTTCCAAACATTGCTTCCTTTCTTAGTGCTTCTATTTCAGCTTCCAAACGTTGCTTCTCTTCCATTTGACTTTTGTATGTTTCTTCAATCTTTTTGGCTTCTTCTAGCTAAGATTTTAGTTTCATGATGACCTGTTGGGATTCTTCAAAACTTTCTTGAAAATTCTTCGTGGCTAATTGTTCCTCAAGTGACTGGTTCTTCTTCCTTTCTTTCACTAAAACAAAACAGGTCATTAGCACCTAGTTTAGCGCCATATTTTAGTGCATTTGAGGGCATGAATTGGGATGATGAGAGGGCTCAAAACCTGGTGCTAAACGACGTGTTCACTTGGGCACCAGATGTAGTGCCCAATTTAGCTCCCTCTTTAGCACTAGGTTTTGCTCCCTTTTTAGCGCCTAGTTTTGTTCCCTTTTTAGTGCATAGTTTTGTTTCTTATTTAGCTCCTAGTTTTGCTACAGATTTTGCGCCTAGTTTAGTGCCTAAAATGTGATATAGCTCCCTAAATAACGCTCAAAATAGTGCATGGTTTATCTCCTGGTGTAGCTCCTAGTTTAGCTCCAGGTGCGACACCTAATTTATCTCCTGGTTTAGCTCTTGGTTTAGCACCTAGTTTAGCTCTAGGTGTAGCTCCTAGTTTAGATCCTGGTTTAGCACCTAGTTTCGCTCTTGGTTTAGCTCCTAGTTTAGAGCCTAGTTTAGGTCCATGTGTAGTGCCTAATTTAGCTCCTGGTTTTGATCTTGGTTTAGCACCTAGTTTAGCTCTTGGTTTAGCTTCTAGGTTAGCTCATGGTTTATCTCCCGGTTTAGTGCCTAGTTTAGCTCTTGGTTTAACTCCTAGTTTAGCTCCTTATTTAGCGCCTAGTTTAGCTCCTTGTTTAGCTCATGGTTTAGCGCCTACTTTAGCTCCAGGTGTGTTTCCTAGTTTAGCTCCCAATCATGCTTCATATTTTTCTTCTAGTGTAGCATCGAAAATAGCTTCTATTTTGGCTTCCAAATTAATGCCAAGATGTGCTTCCATTATTGCATCATTTTTTGCCTACAGAGTTGCTTCCTTGTTATCTCCATGGTTTGCTTCCTTTTAGTTCCAAGGTTTTCTTCCTTTTTAGCGTTTGGTTTTGCTTTTTTTTTAGGTCCAGGGTTTGCTTCATTTTAGTGTTGGGATTTGCTTCTTAATTAGCATCCATATTTTCTTCTTATTAAGCATCCAATTTAGCTTCCTACTTAGATCCAGAAATAGCTCCAAGTACGGCTTCAAATTTAATGTTCAGTTTTACTTCCATTTTAGAGCCACATTTTTCTTCCATTTTAACAACTCATGTTGTGTCTTTTTTAGCTTCCATTTAGTAATTTAACTTTCTTTTTATTTCAATTTAATTAGTTAAATATATCATGCATCTTAAAAAACTTATATTATTATAGAGTAAGTCATATTGCATTTGAAGTATTTTATATGATAGCTTTTATAAAGAATTTTTAGGGAACTGGACATCCATACAAACTAACAACATCATTATACTTATTAAATCTCCATCTAAATAAAATCTACAACATATAGTATATATATATATATAATAACAAGATAATGATTATAACATGGTCATCATCTATAATTAAAACTAGTCAAATATATCAATATTAGATAAGTATCATGTCAAACAACTTATATCATTAATATTGATAAGATCATCATCATATATAACTACAACAAGTGAAAGTCAAATATGACAATAGATCAATAACATGTTAGAATGATACATGGAAAACAATCGACATAAGTTAAGATGATATATGTCTAAATGATATAATTCAAAATGCTAAATGTCAAAATGAAAAAACTCAATAATATGGTATTGTAGGTGAAAATGATACATATGATAATAAACATGAAAATAGGCATCATAACGATATACAACAATGATCAATGATGGAGTATATATGATCAATGTCACTGACTACAACCAACAACTAGGTCATCATCATTATCTTGATCATCATCATTGTGGTCATCATCGTTGTCATTCACAATGTCTTCTTCATCTGACTCATCATCATCATCTCCCGTGTCTATATCAGACCCATTATAATCTGGATCTATCTCATGAGGATCAACTGGATCTTCTGGAAGACCCGTGTTCTGCAAAAAAGAACATTCAAAATGAAAATTTATTATTTATTTCATGCAATATGTAATTTTTGTGTTATATTTCTAATATTACAACATATGAAATGAAACCATAATCATATTACATCATATCAAAGTGCACATACCATAATAAAATTTCAAATAAGTTACAAATAAGAAGTCATTCCAATGTTGTAAAACATGCAACAATTCCCATAAACATTAGTAAAGATCATAAAAAAATGTGTTATACGTTTTAACTATCAATTGTAAATTCTATTACATAACCGTAAGTGCCAACCCTCTCCATTGTGCGGTATATATGATTATGTTTGCCTATAATAATCCTTTGATAGTTAATTGGTCTATATATATTCTTCTCTTGTATTTCACAAATGAATATTTTTCTAGGACATTTTGGCCCATTGTAATATGCTTCAAAGGTCCTTTGAGAATTAACTAGTTTATAGGTAATTTTGAAGATGCTCTCGATACTAATTCAACTAGACCACATCCAAATGTCAATCCTTCCAAAGAAAAAAATCAATACATCAAGCCCTAAAGGGTTGAAAATTATGACAAAAATGTAATAAAAGGTGTCAAGGTGTATTTCCTTGCCTTACCTTGCCATGCCATTCCATACCATGCCATACTTTTCCATGCCATGCCATGCCATGGTTTGCCTTTGCATGCCTTGCCTTGCCATGCGTTGCCATTCCATGCCATGACTTGCCTTTACAAGCCTTGCCTTGCCATGTGTTTCCATGCCATGCCATGCCTTGTCATGCCTTTCCTTGCAATGCCATGCCTTGTTATCGTATGGTATACCTTTCCATGCCATGCCCCTCCATACCATGCCTTTGAATTCCATGCCTTGCATTCACTTGTCATGCCTTGTTTTTCCATATCACGCATTTCCATATCATTCCTTTCCTTGCCATGCTATGTCATGTCGTGCCTTAAGGTTTTTATTCCATGAGGATGAATTAGACAAGATTCCCCAAAATGGTTTGGGATGCCACTTGAAACTGGGAATAAAAAGAAAACCAAGACTCGGATTGAGGAACCGTCGACTAAGATGGATTACTGTGATAGGATTTCAGCTAGAGAACCCCTCACTCTCGGGTGCCATGCCTTAGAAGTTGTTTTACTCATTGGTTTTGAGAATTAGTGTTTTTCTCAGTTTGAAGCAATGCAACATTTGGATTAAGGGGTCCAATTTATGAAACCATCCCTCATGAGAATATCGATAATGTGGTCACCTATTCCATGCCTAAACAAGCTTGCAGCATCTCATGGAACTAAAAATTGTTGCTCCGTTAAGTTTTTATGCCCTGAGGAGGAATTGGCCAAGAGTCCCCGAAATGGTTTGGGATGCGACTTGCAACTCGGTATATAAATAAAATCGAGACTCAAATTGCGGAACCGTCGTCTCTGTTCGATTTATGGCATAGGATTTCCGCTAGAACATCCCTCACTCCCAGGTCCAATCCGTCGTAAGTTTTTTTTTTCATCGATTTTGAGAACTAGGGTTTTTCTTAGTAAGAAGTAATGCAACATTTCAATTTAGGGGTCCAATTTATAAAACCATTCCTTGGGAGAGGATGGATAATGTGGTCACATAGTCCATGCCTAAACAAGCTTGCAACATCTCACAGAACTCAAAAATGCTGCTCTGTTAGGTTTTTATGCCCGGAGGAGGAATTGGCCAAGAGTCCCAGAAATGGTTTGGGATGCCACTTGCAACTGGGCATAAAAATAAAATAGAGACTCGGATGGAGGAACCATTGACTTCGATGGATTACTGGGATATGATTTCAACTAGAGAACCCCTCACTTTCAAGTTCCATGCCTCGGAAGTTGTTTTACTCATTGATTTTGAGAACTAGTGTTTGGCTCAGTTTGAGGCAATGCAACATTTGGATTAATGGGTCCAATTTATGAAACCGTCCCTTGTGAGAAGATCGATAATTTGGTCACCTAGTCCATGCCTAAACAACCTTGCATCATCTCACATAACTCAAAAATGTTTCTCCGTTAGGTTCTTATGCCCTAAGGAGGAATTGGCCAAGAGTCTTCGAAATGGTTTGGGATGCCACTTGAAACTTGGAATAAAATGAAAATCGAGACTTGTATGGGAAACCATCATCTCTATTGGATTCTTTGCATAGGATTTCAGCTAGAGCACCCCTCACTCATGGGTGCCATGCCTTGGAAGTTTCTTTACTCATTGATTTCAAGAGCTAGTGTTTGGCTCAGTTTGAGGCAATGCAACATTTGGATTAAGGGGTACAATTTATGAAATCCTCCCTCGTGAGAAGATCGATAATTTGGTCACCTAGTCCATGCCTAAAAAATCTTGTAGCATCTCACATAACTCAAAAATGTTGCTCCATTAGGTTTTTATGCCCTGAGGAGGAATTGGCCAAGAGTCCCTGAAATGGTTTGCAATGTGAATTGTAACTCGTTATATAACAAAAATCAAGGCTTATATTGAAGAACCATCATCTTCGTTAGATTCCTGGCATAGGATTTCAACTAGAGCACCCCTCACTCTCGGGTGCCATGCCTCAGAAGTTTCTTTACTCATTGATTTCACGAATTAGTGTTTGGCTCAGTTTGAAGCATTGCAACATTTGGATTAAGGGGTCCAATTTATGAAACCGTCCCTCGTGAGAATATAGATAATTTGTTCACCTATTCCATGCCTAAGCAAGCTTGCAACATCTCACAAAACTAAAAAATGTTTCTTCGTTAGGTTTTTATGCCCTGAGGAGGAATTGGCCAAGAGTCCCTGAAATGGTTTGGGATGCGACTTGCAACTCGGCATATCACAAAAATCAAGACTTGGATTGAGGAACCTTCATCTCCATTGGATTCCTGGCATAGGATTTCAACTAGAGCACCCCTCACTCCTGGGTCTAATCCCTCGAAAGTTGTTTTTTTCATCGATTTTGAGAACTAGGGTTTTGCTTAGTTTGAAGAAATGCAACATTTAGGTTTAGGGGTCCAATATATGAAACCATGCCTTGGGAGAGGATGGAAAATGTGGTCACATATTCCATGCCTAAACAAGCTTGCAACATCTCATGAAACTCAAAAATGCTGCTCTATTATCTTTTTATGCCATGAGGAGGAATTAGCTAAGAGTCCCCGAAATGGTTTGGGATTGCACTTGCAATTAAGAATAAAACGAAAATCGAGTCTCAGATTGAGGAACAGTCGACTCCGATGAATTACTAGGATAGGATTTCATCTAGAGAACCCCTCAATCCTGGGTGCCATGCCACAAAAGTTTCTTTAATCCTTGATTTCGAGAACTAGTGGTTTGCTCAGTTTGAAGCAATGCAACATTTGGATTATATGATCCAATTTATGAAACTGTGCCTCAAGAGTAGATGGATAATGTGGTCACATAGTTCATGCCTAAAAAATCTTGCATCATCTCACGGAACTAAAAAATGCTGCTCCATTAGGTTTTTATTCCCTGAGGAGGAATTGGCCAGGAGTCCCCAAAATGGTTTGGGATGCCACTTGCAACTAGGAATAAAACAAAAACTAAGACTCAGATTGAGGAACCGTCGACTTTGATGGATTACTGTGATAGGATTCCAGCTAGAGCACCCCTCACTCTTGGGTGCCATGCCTCGAAAGTTACTTTACTTATTGATTTTGAGAACTAGTGGTTTTCTCAGTTTGAAACAATGCAACATTTGGATTAAAGGATCTATTGGAGCCACCTTTTACAAGTGGTTGAAATATAATTCTTGCAATCAAAAGTTTACCCTGACATGCGAAGTGGGGATAGTCGTTATAGTCCTAATTCATCGTCGCCTAACCATTAAGCAAGTCTATCTCTTTTATTACCTCACGCTATCGTGCTTCGGGAGTTACCAGTCGCAAGGTTTCCAAGCTTCGATATGCGAAGTCACGAAACGGTTTCAAAAGTTCACCCAGGTTAGTGTCAGGGGTAAGTCACTTTAAAACCCTGGTTAAGCACTGTCGGGGTTTCACGACGTCGACGATTGCTCTCCCAAAAAACTATACCTTCGTAGCCTCGAGTCGCAAAGTCACGATTTTTTATTAATTAAGCATGGGTTAATTAAGAACTTAAGTCAGATCACGATTTTCAACTAAATCGCACCATCGCGATTTCGAGTATTTTGGATTCCAAGACAAGGAACGAAATTATCCGAGACGACGAACGCCGAAAAGAGGGTTCGAGGGTTGAAGGTACAAATTTAAAGGAATTAACTAAATTAATTAATGCCTTAAAGGACCTTTAATGTACGCAGTCTACAGATGATATTTTTGAATGTTTCTGCATTTCTTTATTATCACAAATCTTTTAAACATTTATGGCATTGATTTGAATCTTGATGAGTTAATGGAAAATAAAATCTCGTTTCACGCCTAAATTTTTCCATTAAACGATTTGACCGTTCTGTCAACAAGGACTCACACAAAGTTGAAAGATTAAAGCAAGGGAGTTTCTTTTATTTGTTCAATTTTATTTCTATTTTGCACGTAGAATTGGTTTTTTTATCGGGATAACTTCTTTCTGTGTTTACAATTCTTACTATAGGAGATTTGAACACAGAGTTTTCTATCATGGCTCCATGAAAAGCGTCCAAGGCGACTGTCGAGAGTTTAGGTCAGGGCTCAGATGCAGTTTCCAATGCTTCACCCCGAAGTATTAATACTGTAAAAACCTGGACATACATCTCCAACATTCTTCAGTTCGAATCAGTGAATTGTTCAGATGATTCCAGCGATAACGAGAAGGATGATTTGGCCACCAAATACAAAATCGTCATTCAAGCATAGATGCACAAAATAGCGGCAAGGCCATAACTCCTTCCCTATTATGATATGATCATATGGGTGTTAGACCATGTGGATATCCTGACCAGGACTATCATTAGTAAACAGAAGGTGATGGTTGGGACCTTTAGAACGGAACATTTGCAGGCAATGTATCAGTTGTCACCCACACCAAACTTCACATACAATGCCGAGTTTCTGGAAGGTTTCAAGGAGAAAGAATGCGAGAAATATGGAAGAACCTTTCCTGAGCCAATCAAGGATTGGGTTTCACACCCCGCAAAATTTAGGGCAGATTCTAATGGTATTTATTCAATCTTCTCTTTAGAGCTGCTATTCAGGTATATAGCAATGATGGCCTGTAGGTTGTATGGGAGGGAGGACACCACACACTTTTTCCTCCCTTGGGTGCCTCTGATTTATACAGTAGCTGAAGGTTTCTCTTTCGATTATGCAAAACTATTGTTCGACAGTCTAACCCATCAAATTACCGAATATCGAGCGTAGAAGGCGAGTGAGAAGACAACCTCATTTTTCATGTCCGCCTACATCATGGACTCCATTTGTTTCATGATGCCTTTCCCTCTAATGAGCTGGAGCTAGACTCTGTCTAATGTTGAGCCTATCCATGTCTATCACTCGAAACTTTGGGAGGATAAGGCCACATAATTCATATATGAGATTTTCAATTGGGTAATGGTACCGATGCATGTCTCCATCTTCGGTAACCCACCGCCCAGGATTTCAGATAACATCGCCACCAACTTTGGTAGTGTGGTTGACTGGTATGTAGAAGCATAATTTTCATACATCAGGGTTTTCGGCGCCTCTATTATCCCATATTTTCTACCACTATTCATGCCGGATAAGCTGGTATGCCGCGAAATCGCCAGGCAAACTGTGCTCAGTGGCATAAGCAAATAACTTAAAGGTTTTTCGAAGAATGTATGGCCGCCCTTCCCCATTCATTTTAATACATATTCTTTATTAGATTTTGGACACGCCAAAGCCGAGGCTACGGCCTTGGGGGAATTTAAATTGGTCAACATCGAGTTCAAGAAACATGACGCACATAAGGTCGTGAGTAATCACATGGAGAGTTGTGGCCTGAAAAGATATGAACATGAGCACTCGCCTCATGACGACATCTTCCAAGGTGCGAAATCCTATGCCAAGTCCTAAGCTGGATTCAAGCCCTGTCACCTGGGGATAGGGCCAATCTTTTCAAGTTTCAGGAACACCGACGAAGCTACCTTCCCCCATTTTTATAGGGTAAGAACCCACAGACCATAGATATACAACCAAGAGAACCCAAAGATCCAAATGATTCAGGTCTTGACCGAGAGGAAAATCAAGAAAAGACAGAAGAAACCAGGAACCTGGAACAGGAAGCCAAGATCCCCAACCCAGAGGAAGGAAGCCTAGAAGTGGTTGCATCGGGTGAGTCAGTCCAGAGCCAAGCAGAAGTACTCCCACAAGCGGTAAGTGTCACACCATCGCCCGCATCGAGCAAGCCAGACATGATTATTACCCCACAGAAACCATCCAAGGAAATTGGCAGTCCCATCGCTTCTATCACTCCCTTACAGTTCACAAAGAGGACCCCCGACGCGGGGTGGATTTTCAGTGAGGAACTGACACCCATTACTGTAGAAGAGTTGCCTCTAAATGAATTTTTCTTCGATAAGAAGAGAAAGGCCATTATGAAGCAAGATCTTTACCGAGAAGCGGGCACAGTAGCCAAAAAATTCAAAATCCTAGCCGATGGGAAGGCCATGAAAAAGGAGGAATTCGCCACTCAGATAGTAGGGACGTTGGGGGCTTTTGCTACAGCCAACCAATTTTTCGTCGAATCTCTAAAGGAACAGTTAAATCGGAAGAACCGTTTGATTAGAACATTGGAGGCTAAGCTAGCTACAACAAAGGAAAATGCCAGAGATCAGGTGAACATAGGTCTAGAGCAAGCCAGAGCAGTCGATCAAAAGGAAATTGAGCGGCTCAGATCCGTTCTCGAGCAAATACATCAATCGGCCTAGACCAGCCAAGAACAGATAAGCCAACAAGGAGAACTGATCAGGCAGTTACAGGTAAAGTTGAATTCTACCGAGAGCCAGTTTATAGATATCGGGATATTCAAATCCCAAGCCATTGAAAACCGAAAAAGAGTGTCAGGAGCTCAGCAAGATTTACTTGCTAAAGTGGAGGCCATCCAAAACCATTGTAGGACCATTGACCAAGTACTGAAAGACATTTATTTGAGAGAAAGAGAAGCTGGAGTGGCTCGGGTCGCTTTCCAAGAGGTTGTTATAGCCACGACAAAAAAAGAAATGGTCAGTAGTTCCAGGCTTTCCATCCCATAACAAACTAGAGGTAATATCTTGTTGAAGGCGTGGGAGCGTAATATATCAGAAAGTAGAGAACGAGCTAAAGCAATGAGAAATTCTTATGAAGAAACTTTCATCTTGATAAATAAAAGTTTGTCGGATCTCGACAGGGAAAGAAGTGCTGGGACACTGGGCTAGATCAATATAGGCAAGCCCCTACTCAATATTAAGGAGAACGAGGAAAAAGAGCAGGCTGAAATATCACAGAAAAGCTAGACTGATATAGTCCAAGTGGATAAATCGTTAATAAAACCTAGTGTATAGTTATGTTCTATCATCACTGAAGACCGACAAGTAGGAGGAAGGCTACCATAGTTAGCGAAGGATTGTTACACTTTTGAGGCAAACAACCAAGCAGAGCCTTCTAGGTTGATAGCCCAATTGGTGGAGAGGTGCATCACTTGCGCCAAGAAGGCGAAGGGGCAGGTTTTCGGTGCCAAATAATGACAAGTGTCTGCCTGTTCTATTTTTAGAACCCGAAGAGAAAAGAAAGGAAGGTGCTCTACCCGCATGAAGGAGGACAAAGACAAAGAAGTGAAACGCTTAAATTTCCCATTTTGTAATCGAATACTTCTGGAACGATTGAAATCCGAATGTTTAGAAGTTTGTATAAATATGCATTTTGAAGTGAGAACTAGGGCTGGACCTTTCTTGGCCGATTGTAATAGAGACTTTCTTTCTTTGAAAATTAATACAAAGTAATCCGAAGATTCTTGATTCTGTGAAGACTGAGCTATGAGTTTTGTTTTCTCTGTTATCTTACATTAAATTTCATTTCGCATATATTTTTGATGAATGCTTAGCTACAATTTAGTGCAACTTCTAATGTGGTGACCAATTTTTTAGTCGTATAATCACTTGCAGTTTTTCCTCTGTATTGGCTATCAGCAGGTACAAGACCTGTGAAATTTTTAGATCTCTATATTTTATGCTTCGTCAGATTACTTCTTGCCTTTTTTTTCTTCTGTTTACAGGGCGAGATTCTCCCTTGATAGGAGCCTCGCATTGTTGATGGCTTAATGTTTTCTCACATTTCATACATGATTCTTTAAAAAGTTAACTCAGTTATGGGAGAAGGCCTTTGGTTTGTGTTATACCTTTAACATCAGATTTCGAAAGTTCTCTTTTATACGTTCAAAAAATTGAAGTAGCATTTTAAACCTCGAACTTTCTTTTCATTTTCTGTTCCTCCATGACTGTGCCCTTTGCAAGACAACCCGACATTGAACCCGGCCTATCGGATCAAACCAGCATCGCTTTGAACCTTTTTGACACCATACTTAAAACCGCCATCACCCGGGTCGAACTCAAACGTTCATGGGCCACAACTGAACGGGATATAAGTATCCATGAACGTTTGGAAGCGAGACAGAGACAACTTAGAAATCATCCTTAGCTTCCTTTTCCCGAAGGTTGATTTTTTCCCCTTTTTATCTTTTACTCACTTTTGGATGCCTAGACCCTGTACTTTCTAGCCTTAAGTACAGACTCCGAAAAAACAGGATACAAATTATGAAAATGTGCCTCGGGAGAAGATGTACAATGTGGTCACATAGTCCATTCCTAAAAAATCTTGCAGCATCTCAAGGAACTCAAAAATGATGCTCCGTTAGGTTTTTATGCCCTAAGGAGGAATTGGCCAAGAGTCCCTGAAATTGTTTGGGATGCAACTTGCAACTGGGCATAAAACAAAAACCGAGAATCGGATTGAGGAACCGTTGACTCCGATAGATTACTAGGATAGGATTTCATCTATACCACCCCTCACTCGCAGGTGCCATGCCTCAGAAGTTTCTTTACTCATTGATTTCGAGAAATAGTGTTTTGCTCAGTTTGAAGCAATGAAACATTTCGATTAAGGGGTCCAATTTATGAAATTGTCACTCGGGAGCGGATGGATAATGTGTTCACCTACTCCATGCCTAAAAAATATTTCATCATCTCATGGAACTCAAAAATGTTGTTTCATTAGTCTTTTATTCTCTAAAGGGGAATTGGCCAAGAGTCCCCGAAATGGTTTGGGATGTGACTTGCAACTGAGAATATCATGAAAACCGAGACTCAGATTGAGGAACCGTTGTCGTCGTTGGATTCTTGCCATAGGATTTTAGCTAGAGAACCCCTCACTCCCTGTTCCAATCCCTTAGAAGTTGTTTTTTTATCGATTTCGAGAACTAGTGTTTTGCTCAGTAAGAAGCAATGTAACATTTGGATTTAGTGGTCCAATTTAGGAAACCATGCCTTGAGAGAAGATGGACAATGTTTTCACCTAGTCCATGACTAAAAAGCATGCGAAATCTCATGGAAGTAAAAAAATTTGCTCCGTTAGGCTTTTATGCCCTGAAATGGTTTGGGATGCCACTTGCAACTGGGAATAAAACAAAAATCGAGACTCGGATTGAGGAACCATCGACTTCGATGGATTACTGGGATAGGATTTCATCTATAGCACCCCTAACTCTCAGGTGCCATGCCTCGGAAGTTTCTTTACTCATTGATTTCGAGAACTAGTGTTTTGCTCAGTTTGAAGCAATTAAACATTTGGATTAAGGGGTCCAATTTATGAAATCTTCCCTCGGGAGAGGATGGATAATGTGGTCATCTAGTCCATGCCTAAAAAATATTTCTACATCTCATGAAACTAAAAAATGTTTCTCTATTAGGTTTTTATGCCCTGAGGATGAATTGGCCAAGAGTCCATGAAATTGTTTGGGATGTGACTTGCAACTGGGCATAAAATGAAAACTGAGACTCAAATTGAGGAACCGTCGACTCCGATGGATTTTTAGGATAGGATAGGATTAAATTTTGCTAAATAGACTTGTGAGAGGTTACAAAAGTTCATTATTCTACTCAGTTTTGATTTTATGCCCCCAGACCAAATTGGCCACATATCCTTGAATGGTTTAAGGAGGAGAGTTTCAACTCGCGATAAAACTAAAATAGGGACTTGGATGCACAAACTGTCAGTTGCATTGGATTCAAAGCACTGAGTTTCAGCTAGTGGGGGCCTTACGCTATCATTCCATCAACAAAAAAATCATTTGTTGGAGTATCTATGACATTAGGGTTTTGATCAATGAGGCATAGTGCAATTTATGAAGATGATGTCGATTTTCAAGAACACTATGTTGACATTTTTGGCTAGTGCCGTTGCATGGAACTTGTCCAAATAGACTTGTGGGAGCTTACAGAACTCTGTTATGTTGCTCGGTTTGAATTTTATGCCCCCGAACCAAATTGGTCACTTGTCCTTGAATGGCTTGAGGAGGCGAGTTGCAACTATCGATAAAACTCAAACCAGGACTCAGATGCATGAACTGTCAGTTGCATTGAATCCAGAGCACCTGGTTTCAACTATTGGGGCTCCTACCCTATCATTCTGTCAACCGAAAAACAATTTGTTGGAGTATCTCCAACACTAGGGTTTTGGTCAATGAGGCATAGTGCAATTTCTGAAGAGGAGGTCGATCTTCAAGAACACCGTGTCGGGTATTTTTGGCTAGTGTAGTCATGTGGGCCTTGGAAAAACATACTTGCAGGAGCTTATGGGAGTCTGTTATGCTACTTAGTTTGGATTTTATGCCCCCAGACCAAATTGACGACATGTCCCTAAATGGATTGAGGAGGCAAGTTGCAACTCTCGATAAAAATCAAATCGGGACTCATATTCATGAATCGTCAGTTGCATTGGATTAAAAGCACTGGGTTTCATCTAGTGGGGCCTCTACGCTATCATTTCATCGACCGAAAAAACATTTGTTGGAGTATCTTCAACACTAGGGTTTTGGTCAATGAGGTAGATTGCAATTTCTGAAGATGAATTCAATTTTCAAATACACTCTGTCGAGCATTTTTTGTTAGTGTAGTCACATGGGCATTGTGCAAACAAACTTGCAGGAGCTTACAGAACTCCATTATGCTTCTCGGTTTGGATTTTATGCCCCTGGACCAAATTGGCCACCTGTCCTTGAATGGCGTGAGGAGACGAGTTGAAACTATCGATAAAACTCAAATCGGGACTCGGATGCATGAATCGTCAGTTGCATTGGATCCATAGCACTAGGTTTCAGCTATTTGGGGCTCTTACGCTATCATTCCTTCAACCGAAAAACNACTAGGGTTTTGGTCAATGAGGCATAGTGCAATTTCTAAAGAGGAGGTCGATTTTCAAGAACACTGTGTCGGGTTTTTTTAGCTAGTGTAGTCATGTGGTCCTTGGCCAAACAGACTTGTGGGAGCTTACAGAAGTTCGTTATACTACTCGGTTTGGATTTTATGCCCCTAGACCAAATTGACCACATGTCTTTAAATGGCTTGAAGAGGCGAATTTCAACTTGCGATAAAACTCAAAGAGGGACTCAGATGCATGAACCGTCAGTTGCATTGGATTAGGAGCATCGGTTTTCAGCTAGTGGGGCCCCTATGCTATCATTCTGTCGACCGAAAAACCATTTGTTGGAGTATCTCCAACACTAGGGTTTTGGTCAATGAGGCATAGTGCAATTTCTGAAGATGAGGTCGATTTTCAAGATCACTCTGTCAGGCGTTTTTGGCTATGGTATTAGTATTGGTATTGGTATGGTATTGGTATGGATATCATTACCAATGCATACCATTGTGGTATGCAATGGTATTGATATTGGTACGCAATGATATTGGTATGCAATCGTATGGTATTGGTATTGGTATGGTATGGTATGGTACTGGAAATGGTATTGGTATGCAATCGTATGGTATTGGTATTTCTATTTGTATGGTATGGTATGGTATTGGCAATGGTATTAGTATTGGTATTTCCATGCAATTGTATGCAATGGTATTGGCCATATTGGTATGCAATGGTATTGGTTGTATTGGTATGCAATGGTATTGGTATTGGTATGCAATGGTATTGGTATTGGTATTGTCAAGGCATAAGGGTATTGACTATGCATACTGGTATTGGTTTTGGTATTGGTATTGGTATGCATATGATTGCCAATGCACACCATTGCCATGCAATGGTATGCAATGGTATTGGTATTGATATGCAATGGTACAACATTGGTATGGTATTGGTATGCAATGGTATGGTATTGGTATTGATATCTTACTGGTATGGTATGGTATGGTATTGTACTAGTACGATATTGGTACGGTACGGTATGGTATTGGTATTGGTATGCTATGGTATGCTATGGTATTGGTATTTGTATTGGTATGCAATCGTATTGGCCGTATTGGTATGCAATGGTATTGGTATTGGTATTGGCAAGGCATAAGGGTATTGGAAATGCATATTGGTATTGGTATTGGTATGGTATTGGCATGCATATCATTTCCAATGCATACCATTGTCGTGCAATGGTATGCAATGGTATTGGTATTGGTACACAATGGTATGGTATTGGTATGGTAGTGGTATTGGTATTGTTATTGGTATTCAATGATATGGTATTGGTATTGGTATTTCTATGTTATTGGTATGGTATGGTATGGTATTTTATTAGTATGGTATTGGTATGGTATGGTATGCAATGGTATTGTACATGTATGGTATTGGTCTTGGTATGCAATGGTATTGATATTGGTATGCAATGGTATTGGTTGTATTGGTATGCAATGGTATTGGTATTGGTATTGGCAAGGCATAAGGGTATTGGCAATGCATATTGGTATTGGTTTTGATATGGTATTGGTATGGTATTGGTATGCATATCATTGCCAATGCATACCATTTCCATGCAATGGTATGAAATGGTATTGGTATTGGTACGGTAGTGGTATTGTTATTGGTATTCAGGATGATTTTAAGGATGTAAATTTATTTTAAAATGTAGAAACATTGACGAATCTTACTAATCCTTCATATGCCAACTATAAAATATTTGGCGATATTTTTGTAAAAATATTCAAATTTCTAAGGATTTTATATAGTTTGTATAAAACTTTGGCGATTTTTAAGGTAAAATAATTGTATCCTATATAATTTGGGCGAATAATTTTTAGAATAGAGAATCTGGTTTTGGGAAAAACCATGGAAAATTAGCCCATGAGTGAAATTTAGCCCCTAAAATCATCCATGTTGGTATTGGTATTCAAAGGTATGGTATTGGTATTGGTATTGGTATTGTTATGTATTAGTATGGTATGGTATGGTATTGTATTATTATGGTATTGGTATGGTATGGTATGGTATTGGTATTGGTATTGGTATTGGTATTGGTATGCAATGATATTGGCTATATTGGTATGCAATGGTATTGGTATTGGTATTGGCAAGGCATAAGGGTATTGGCAATGCATATTGGTATTGGTTTTGGTATTGGTATTGGTATTGGTATTGTTATAGTATTTGTATTGAATGGTATTGGTATTGGTATTGGTATTGGTATTGGTATGGTATAGTATTCATATGGTTTTGGTATTGGTATGATATTGGTATGGTATTGGTATTGGTGTTGGTATGGTATTGGTATTGGTATGCATATCATTGCCAATGCATACCATTTCCATGCAATGGTATGCAATGGTATTGGTATTGGCATGCAATGGTATGGTATTGGTATGGTATGTGATTGGTATTGGTATTAGTATGGCATGGTATGGTATTTATATTGGTATTGGTATGGTATGGTATGGTATTGGTATTGGTATGATATAGTATGGTATTGATATTAGTATGGTATTGGTATCGGTATTGGTATGGTATGGTATGGTATAGTATGGTATTGGTATGGTATAGTATGGTATTGATATTGGTATTGGTATGGTATTGGTATTGGTATGTCATTGGTATGCACATCATTATCAATGCATACCTTTGTCATGCAATGGTATGCAAAGGTATTGGTATTGGTATGAAATGGTATGCAATGGTATTGGTATTGGTATGGTATGTTGTTGGTATTGGTATGGTATTGGTATGCATATCATTGCCAATGCATACCATTTCCATGCAATGGTATTGATATTGGTATGCAATGGTATGGATTGGTATGGTATTGGTATTGGTATGGTATGGGATTGGTATTGGTATTGGTATTGGTATGGCATGGTATAGTATTGTATTGGTATTGATATTGGTATGGTATGGTATGGTATGGTATTGTATTGGTATTGGTATGGTATGCTATAGTATGGTATTGGTATTGGTATGGAATGGTATGGTATGGTATGGTATTGGTATTGGTATGGTATAGTATGGTATTGATATTGGTATGGTATTGGTATGGTATAGTATGGTATTGATATTGGTATTGGTATGGCATTGATATGCATATCATTGCCAATGCATACCATTACCATGCACTGGTATGAAATGGTATTGGTATTGGTATGCAATGTTATGGTATTGGTATGGTATTGGTATTGGTATTGGTATTGGTATGCAATTGTATGGTATTGGTATTGGTATGCAATTGTATGGTATTGGTATTGGTATTGGTATTGGTATGGTATTGATATGGTATGGTATGGTATTGGTATCGGTATGGTATTGGTATTGGTATTCTTTGGATTTGCAAGAGAGAATTTAGCACAATGGCAATGTTATGTGGAACTTTATCTCATATTCATGTAAGGATTAGGGATGAGAAATATAGTTTGGTTTGGTCCAAGAATCCTATTCTAAGATAATAGATTGCAAAGCTATGGTACAATACAATGTTATGTAATGAAAAACAAGACAAAATCATTGTGGTGAAAGCCCCTTTGGAATATTAGAGCTCCTATGAAGACACATGTTTATTTGTGGCTAGTGTTGAGAGACAAGTTACTTCTTTGAGATCATTTGCAAAGGAGAAGTAACCAAGGGCATGGCATGTGTTCACTTTGTAATATGGATGATGAATTTATCACCCATCTATTAGTGAAAAACAACTATGTTAGATAAGGTCCAAGGGAAAGAAGGCCCTATGAATGTTGGATGAGAATCCAACTTATCCAAATAGTAGGAAAATATAAATAAATTAAACAAAAGGGGCAAAGCCAAACTAGGAAAACTATGTTTGTTATCAAGAGACACAAAACAAGGGCTAGTATTTACAAACTCCATAAATTGCAAGGAACATTCCACAAGTTCATAATATTCAAAGGAAATAAAGGACAAGGATGCCCAAACAGGGAGCCATTGACAAAAACTAGGGAAAAAACAAGGCAAGGGATCCTTCAGTACTATTGATACCTCGTTCTCCATCCATATTACAAAGTCGGTCCAATTTTTATTTTGTAACATTTATTTTTCAAAATGAGTTGGATACCGACCATATTTGTCCTCCTGTCAAAACATGGCACATGGACTAGTTAAACTAATAAATATGTAATCATTTACTTTTCTAGGAAAAAAAAAAACATTTCACATAATAAATATACTTACAAAGGTGTAGATCAAGGCTTGTAAACCTTTTTGGCCACTATGATGCGTGGCTTGGAGTTTTGCAAGCCTAGATTTGGAGGCTTTGTCCTGAAACATAAAGTAAGTCAATTGAACTATGCACAAATAAAATATAAAAATCATTTAAGAAATTTGATACAATATTATGAGAAAATTAAAATACCTGGATACTCTCCTCACCATACTTCCTTCATGCATCCAAATTCTCATATGATTTTACAAGTTCTTTCCATAATTTTATACTGACATCAATTGGCCTTTTTTTGAGCCTTAGATCAGGTGGGAGTTTTTTTATCTTCTTTGTTTGATTGCACCTAAATATCTTGCAATTCTGAGACATTTGTTTTTTCACCTTTTTTACTGACCAACCTATGCCAAATTCAGACTCCATGTCATGAATTACAGCTTTATGCAGGTGCATTGGTATCTTTGAGAATGACAAATGGAGATGGTATTTGAACCGTTGAAGGCATGATTCCTTCAACATGCTCACAAAAACCTTCCCGACATCTGACATTCTAATTTCACCTGAAACCATGTTGTATTCTATCCTTGTATCATAGTTCCCAATGCAAGTTCCAAAACATGGCATGGTGGATGAAGTTTGGGTCTTAGGAGTGGCTTCGACATTGGAGGTATCTTCTCTCTGTTCCATATTCTTATAGGTCACCGTATATGATTTACTTCTTGATTTTCTGGTCGATCCAAGAGTGGTTGGGTAATCAATTGATTCCCTTTCATAGGGTTGATTTGCTTGCAATGTTTCAGGGGTCTTAGTGGATCATTTTTCTATGTATTTTTCAAGCGTTTTCAAGTCTACACCATCAACTTTTTTTATGGTCTCTATCCCCAATACCGAAGACAATGCATCTTTCTCATGGTCAGTCTCATGTCCCTGGATATATAAAATAATTTTTTGTGTTAAAAATTTCAATAAAAAACAAATAACTAAAAATAAAAATGAGACAATTAAAAATCTATAAATTGAGAAGGACTTGCCTCATTATGGATAGAATTTGTTTCCTTCCCTCTACTTGACATTTTAAGCAAGCTAGGGAAAATCCCTTATGTCAGGATTTGGACAAGTGGACTTTGTGACGATTTTTGAAGGTGCTTATTTCTTCTCTCTTCTTCCTGGTCTTTCTTTTCCTATTCTAACAAGGATAAGAAAATGTCAAACTCAGATAGACCATAAAATATGAGGAAATTTATATGTAAAGAGGTTGAATTATGAAATTTAATAATTGTTTTACCTGAAAATATCATTTCTCCCTCAGGAAACCCCCAAATCGTGCTTTGGTATTACCCTATCTTTGTTTTCCCTAGGAAACACCCAAATCATGTTGGAGTCCAAATCTAGTTTGAAAATTAGTTGGTATTCTCACACCCAGTCTCCCTTCACCCTAGGAAACACCCAAATCCTGTTGGAGTCCAATTGTAGTTTGAAATTGAGTTGGTCTGGTTGTAGACTATCTCTTCTTGCCCTAAGAAACACCCAAATCGTGTTGGAGTCGCCCTAAGAAAAACCCAAAATGTGTTGGAGTCGAAATGCAACAAGAAATTCACTTGAACTATCATGCTCTATCTCCATTCACCCTGGAAAACACTCAAATCGTGTTGGAGTCAAAATGTAGAAGGGAATCCAGTTGGACAGGTCACAATCTTTCTCCATTCGCCATAGCAAACTACCAATTCGTGTTTTTGTAATTCTTCCCCTCCAAAATGTCAAATTCATCCCCTTGCCCATGGATATATGTGTTTTCTAGGTTTTACATATCAGTGGGCATATTCGTCCCCTTACCCGCGGGTATTTTCATTTTTTTTAATTTCTACATATGAGTTGGCGCTAAATTCGGCGCTAGCTATGCCTAGTTTAGCGTTGATTTATATCCTTAATGTAATCAACTATGGGTGCCTTAGTGGGTGAAAAAAATGCCAGGGATTGCGCCTAAATCTGGTCAAAACATGTCCATTTTGGTCCTAAACAATGATCCACCATTTATCCAATCACATGTAGTTCTCAACTACAAGATTACTCAAGACAATGTCTCACCTTTAGTAGCTCATTCACTATCTATCCCTATGGTTTGGTTGGATCATGAACTAAAAATTCTTATGTGACCACTACCACCATTTGCACAACCTCCACTGATAAAGTATGAGTCTTTGAATCCTTTGAACAACTTAGACTTGCAAATTGATATTGTAGCTTCACACTTGGGAGCCACCAATACACTCTCTTTTCCCATGTGTTAAAGTGCTCTTTCCTCATTAACCATGAATTTCGATGATGATGAAAAATTATTTGATGTTATACCTTATTTTAATGGTCCTTGCGATAACAACCACTTTAGTTCTCCTATTGACTTCCTACCTAAGCTACCCACTCCACTAGCATGTCCTTAGACTCCATCTCCTCTAGAAATATATTTGATTCTTGCCTACTAGCACCACATATCGCACTTGACATTGACACCTTGGACCACTCTTATGATCATTGATTTTTCAACCACGTGGATTCTTGTTTAATATTTTGAGGATACAAACACTTCCATGATTTTAATTACTCTTGATAAATCTAATAAAAATTTTGAATTGATGTTTCATAGATGCGTGGATTTGAAATAGATATTGAAATTTTTGTACCTTTGCATCATTTAGTTATCCATGGTTGCCTTAGAAAAAATGTAGCAAATATGTAGCAACTTTAATCATCCCTATTGACTTCAACCTTCTTTTTAGGTGAAATTATGTATGGTATGGTATGGTATTGGTATTGGTATGGTATAGTATGGTATTGATATTGGTATGGTATAGTATGGTATGGTATTGGTATGCAATGTTATTGGTATCGGAAATGCATAAGTGTATTGACAATGCATATTGGTATTGGTGTTGGTAATGCATACTGGTATTGGTATTGGTATTGACGATGCATATTGGTATTGGTATTGGTATTGTATTGGTATTGGTATTGGTATTGTATTGGTATGCATACCATTTCCATGCATTGGTATGCAATTGTATTGGTATTGGTATTGGTATGCAATGGTATGGTATTGGTATTGGTATGGTATGGTATGGTATTGGTATTGGTATTGGTATTGGTATGGTATAGTATGGTATTGATATTTGTATGGTATAGTATGGTATGGTATAGTATGGTATGGTATGGCATGGTATGGTATGGTATGGTATGGTATTGTTATTGTTATTGGTATGGTATGGTATGGTATGGTATTGGTATTGGTATGGCAATGGTATGGTATAGTATTGGTATGGTATTGGTATTCTCCACTTTAGTTCTCCTATTCACTTCCTACCCAAGATACCCACTCCACTAGCATTCCCTTAGACTCCATATCCTCTAGAAATATATTTGATTCTTGCCTACTAGCACCACATATCACTCATGACAATGATACCTTGGACCACTCTTATGATCATTGATTTTTCAACCACATGGATTCGTGTTTAATGTTTTGAGGATACAAACACTTCCATGATTTTAATTACTCTTGATAAATATAATAAGACTTTTGAATTGATGTTTCATAGATGCGTGGATTTGAACTAGGTATTGATATTTTGGTACCTTTGCATCATTTAGTTATCCATGGTTGGCTTAGCAAAAATGTAGCAATTTTTATCACCCTTATTGACTTCAACCTTATTTTTAGGTGCAATTATGTATGGTATGGTATGGTATTGGTATTGGTATTGGTATTGGTATGGTATGGTATAGTACGGTATTGGTATTGGTATGGTATTTGTATTCGTATTGATATGGTATTGGTATTGGAAGTCTGTTATGCTACTCCGTTTGGATTTTATGCCCCTAGACCAAATTGGCCACATATCCTTGAATGGCTTGAGGAGGCGAGTTGCAACTCGTGATAAAACTCAAATCAGGACTCGGATGCACAAACCGTCAGTTTCATTAGATTCAGAGCACCGAGTTTCAGCTAGTTGGCCCCCTACGCTATCATTCCATCAATAGAAAAACCATTTTTTGGAGTATCTTTGACACTAGGGTTTTGGTCAATGAGGCATAGTGCAATTTCTGAAGATGAGGTTGATTTTCGAGAACACTATGCTGACGTTTTTGGCTAGTGAAGTTGCATGGACCTTGTCCAAACATACTTGTGGGAGCTTATGAAACTCTGTTATGATACTTGGTTTGGATTTATGCCCTCGGACCAAATTGGCCACATGTCCTTCAATGGCTTAAGGAAGCAAGTTGCAACTCTCGATAAAACTCAAACCGGGACTCGGATGCATGAACCGTCAGTTGCATTGGATCTGGAGAACCTGGTTTCAAGTATTGGGGCTCCTACCCTATCATTTCATCGACCGAAAAACAATTTTTTGGAGTATCTCCAACACTAGGGTTTTGTTCAATGAGGCATAATGCAATTTCTGAAGAGGAGGTCGATTTTAAAGAACACTATGTCAAGTATTTTTGGTTAGTGTAGTCACGTGGGCCTTGGCCAAATAGACTTGCAGAAGCTCATGGAAGGACATTATGCTACTTGGTTTGGATTTTATGCCCCTGGACCAAATTGCCCACATGTCCCTAAATGGCTTGAGGAGGCAAGTTGCAACTCACGATAAAACTCAAACCAAGACTCAAATGCACAAACCGTCAATTGCATTGGATTAAGAGCACTAGGTTTCAGCTAGTAGGGCCCCTACGCTACCATTCTGTCGACCGAAAAACCATTTGTTGGAGTGTCTCCAACACTAGGGCTTTGGTTAATGAGGCATAACGCAATTTCTAAAGATGAGGTCGATTTCCAAGAATACTCTTTCGGGCATTTTTTTCTAGTGTAATCGCATGGGCCTTGGACAAAAAGACTTGCGGGAGCTTATTAAACTCCACTATCCTTCTTGGTTTGGATTTTATGCCCCCAGACCAAATTGACCACATGTCCTTGAATGGCTTGAGGAGGTGAGTTGCAACTATTGATAAAACTCAAAACAAGACTCGGATACACGAACCGCTAGTTGCATTAGATCCGTAGCATCGATTTTAATCTATTGGGGCAGCGGGCTCCTACACTATCATTCTGTCGACCAAAAAACCATTTATTGGAGTATCTCCAACACTAGGGTTTTGGTCAATGAGGCATAGTGCAATTTCTAAAGAGGAGGTTGATTTTAAAGAACATTGTGTCGAGTGTTTTTGGCTAGTGTAGTCATGTGGGCCTTAGCCAAATTAACTTGTGGGAGCTTACGAAAGTCTGTTATGCTACTTGGTTTGGATTTTATGCCCCCTGATCAAATTGACTACATGTCCCTAAATGGATTGAGGAGGCAAGTTGCAACTCACAATAAAACTCAAACTAGGGCTCAAATGCACGAACCGTCAGTTGCATTGGATTAAGAGCACTGAGTTTCAACTAGTGGGGCCCCTACACTATCATTCTGTCAACCAAAAAACCATTTGTTGGAGTATCTTTGACACTAGGGTTTTGGTCAATGAGGCATAGTGCAATTTCCAAAGATGAGATCAATTTTCAAGAACACTCTGTCGAGTGTTTTTTGCTAGTGTAGTCACATGGGTCTTGGCCAAACAAACATGCGAGAGCTTATGAAACTCCATTATGCTGCTCGGTTTGGATTTTATGCCCCCAGACCAAATTGGCCACATGTCCTTAAATGGCTTGAGAAGGTGAGTTGCAACTATTGATAAAACTCAAACCAAGATTTGGATGCACGAACCGTCAGTTGCATTAGATCTGGAGCACTGGGTTTCAGGTATTGAGGCTCCCACGTTGTCATTTTGTCGATCAAAAAAACATTTGTTGGAGTGTATCCAACACTAGGATTTTGGTCAATGAGGCATAGTGCAATTTATGAAGAGGAGGTCAATTTTAAAGAATATTGTGTCAAATATTTTTGGCTAGAGTAGTCACATGGTCCTTGGACAAATAGACTTGCGGGATCTTACAAAATTCTGTTATGCTACTCGGTTTGGATTTTATGCCCCCAAACTCGCGATAAAACTCAAACCAAGACTCAAATGCACAAACCGTCAGTTGCATTGGATTAAGAGCACTAGGTTTCAGCTATTGGTCCCACTAAGATATCATTTTGTCGACCGAAAAACCATTTTTTGGAGTATCTCCAGCACTAGGGTTTAGGTCAATGAGGCATAGTGCAATTTTTGAAGATGAGGTCGATTTTCAAGAACAATTTGTTGGGCGTTTTTTGCTAGTGTAATCGCATGGGCCTTGGCCAAACATACTTGTGGGAGCTTACATAACTCCAGTATGCTACTCGGTTTGGTTTTTATGCCCCCGGACCAACTTGGCCACATGTCCTTGAATGGCTTGAGGAGGCGAGTTGCAACTATCGATAAAACTCAAAACATGACTCAGTTGCACATACAGTCAGTTTTATTGGATATGGAGCACCTATTTTTAGCTATTAGGGATCTTACGCTATCATTCTGTTGACTGAAAAAGCATTTGTTGGAGTATCTCCAACACTAGGGTTTTGGTCAATGAGGCATAGTGCAATTTCTAAAGAGGAGGTCGATTTTCAAGAACACTGTGTCAGGTCTTTTTGGATAGTGTAGTCATGTGGGCCTTGGCCAAACATACTTGTGAGAGCTTACGAAAGTCCCTTATTCTACTCGGTTTGGATTTTATGCCCCTGGACCAAATTGACCACATGTCCCTAAATGGCTTGAGGAGGCGAGTTACAACTCATGATAAAACTCAAAACGGGACTTATATGCACGAATTGTCAGTTGCATTGGATTAAGAGAAACAATTTTCATCTAGTGGGTCCCCTACGCTATCATTTAGTCGACCAAAAAACCATTTGTTGGAGTATCTCCAACACTAGGGTTTTTGTCAATGAAGCATAGTGCAATTTCTGAAGATGAGGTTGATTTTCAAGAACACTCTGTCGAGCGTTTTTGGCTATGGTATTGGTATTGGTACTAGTATTGGTATGGTATGGTATTGTATTGGTATTGGTATGGTATTGGTATGCATATCATTTCCAATGCATACCATTGTGGTATGTAATGGTATTGATATTGGTATGCAATGGTATGGTATTGGTATTGGTATTGGCAATATTATTGGTATGGTATGGTATGGTATTGGCAATGGTATTGGTATGCATACCATTTCCATGCAATGGTATTGGTATGGATACCATTTCCATGCAATGGTATGCAATGGTATTGGTATTGGTATGCAATGGTATGGTATTGGTATGGTATTGGTATTGGTATCCAATGGTATGGCATTGGTATTGGCATTGGTATTGGTATGGTATCGGTATTGGTATCTGTATGGTATGGTATGGTATTTTTATTGGTATTGGTATGCATATCATTGCCAATGCATACCATTGCCATGCAATGGTATGCAATAATATTGGTATGCAATGGTATTGGTATTGGTATTGGTATTGGTATTGGTATGGTATGGTATTGGTATTGGTATGGCATTGTATGGTATGGTATTGATATTGGTATTGGTATTGGTATGGTATCGTGTTGGTATTGGTATTGGTATGGTATAGTATGGTATTGATATTGGTATGGTATTGGTATGCATATCATTGCCAATGCATACCATTGTCGTGCAATGGTATGCAATTGTATTGGTATTGGTGTGCAATGGTACGGTATTGGTATGGTATTGGTATTGTTATTGGTATGCAATGGTATGGTATTGGAATTGGTATTATTATGTTATGAGTATGGTATGGTATTGTATTAGTATGGTATTGGTATGGTATGGTATGGTATGGTATGGTATGGTATTGGTATGGCATTGGTATTAGTATTGGTATGGTATGGTATGGTATTGGTATTGGTATGTGTTATCACTCCACCAATACTCCCAAGGCTAAGAAGGAGACCAACAGAGGTAACCACAGACCAAGCTTTTGGTTTGGTATCTAGCCCTACCAAACTAGAGAGGGATATTTATAAGGTAACACTTAATAATCTAAACTAGAATGCAAAATCATTTTAGGCTAGATATTTCAGATCAATGAGGATTTTGAAATTATAGGTTTTGCTGGAGTGGAAGATGAAATCTTGGAGCTAGGACAATAAAGTTGAGGGATCAGTTGCAAAATTTTCAAAAGGGGAAATGTATCTATAACTAATGTCCCAAAAGCATATAGTTGTAGTGTAAGGATGAAGGAACTGAAGATAAATGAATTAGTGAGCATAATATATGAATTCACTGACTGAAAATAAACACATAACTGCTAAAACTCAGATAAAATAGAGCATTGAATTCAATGAATTTTGTTTGATATTTTTAGAGATCTAGCATCAGAAGAAAGGAATACGGCATAATAAATATTCACATAAGAAAAGATATAAAAACAATGAACATTAACCATAACACAGGAATCCCTATAAAATAGTTGCAACTTCTGATTTTATTACTGTCAAAATAGTACACTAGCTTCCCAACTATCACTCTCACATGTCCAACCCTTCTAATGACTTCATCAAGTGTATATATGGAAAACAAAAAATATGACACCTCATCGGGTCAAAATTCTATTCAAAACCCATCATAAATGCATTTGATGAATCATCACCTAAAGACTAGGATGGTTGAAACAATTTCCACAATTTAGACAAGAGTTTAGGAGAGCATATCTCACTCATTAATTACAAATTTCCTCATAAAGAGAGGCAAAAACCAACTAAGAAGACCAAAATATACTTAATATATAAAAAAATATTGAATTTTCTACCATATTTTCTTGATCATTTCTCAAAAAGTTTCCATTCCAGATGGGTCATGCCAGCAAACATATGAGTCGCACCAGCCTGCAAAAAAACAACAATTTTAGCAGAAGCGTCGCGCCGGTTTAGTGTTGTTTTTGGAAAACTTTTAGGAGTCAATTTTCAATTATGGAAACTAGGTCAAGTATACCCACGTGTCTACTTTCCAATGAGCCATCAAAATCAAGAAAATCCCCATGGGAAGGCCTCCCAAAACTAAATTTTCGAACCTCACTCAAAAATGTCGCGCTTGGTCAAAATTTGTGGCAAAAGTATGAAAAAGGTGAGGTTTTTTTAGTTTTTCATCAAAATTAGAAGTTGTCAGGAAAAATAAATTTCACATTTTGCATGTACTCATCAATATTCATCCATCCATGTAGAAAAAATTTGATTTTGATGCCCTGGGAGAAAGGGTCATGCTTTTGCGCAGTGCTTCTGTGTGCCAATTTTTGCAAAATTCCAAAATTTAAAAAAAATGCTCCAAAACTTTCAAAATTTGTCCCTTGACTGATATGGATGATAGGATAAACATACAAGGATGTTTCAGCCACCAATTTCACTCCTTGACCCCTTTTTATTGACTCTATTTGCTTGTCTTGGACTTCTTGCGGTTTCCTTTTTAATTGCCTGATTTTGATTTTTGCAACCTGATTCTCTATGTGGTAGTGAATAGCCATGTGTCTCCTCAACTTGTTGTCTCTATTTTCCCTTTTGAGAATCTTCTCCAGGTGGCCATTTATCCTTCCAAGCCAATATTCCATGTTGCTGTCAAAATCTGCCATAATTTGGTCATGTAATGATACTGGCTCTTTGGATGGGAACTCCTCCTTTTGTTGTTGTAGTGCTTTGAAAAGACCCCTGGTTCTTGGTCTTTTCATTACCACCTGAATTTCATGTTCCTCTTGATCATCTATGTGTATTATTTCTTTTCTATTGGCATCCTTCTTTTTTTTCCTAAAAGAAGTTGATTTACCTTTAACTGCTCATTTTCTTGCTCTAAAAATGAAATTACAAACTTATCTTTTGACAACTTATCTTTCAGCTCTTTGATTTCATCATATTTATGTTGATACTAAGAGGGGGGTGAATCAGTATCAAGTACAATTTAAAAACCTTTTTCAACTTATACTTAAACCATTCAATTATATCCAATGAGCAATGAACAATAATATTACACCAATACACCACAATACACCATGCACAATATATGAGAAATAATCAATAGTTTTTTTTCAAGGGAAGTAATGACTTCCAAAGGTAGCTACAAATTCCAAATGTAAAAGGAGGGATAAATTTCCAAGAGGAAGGTATAATCCTCCAATATCAAGAGAGATTTGAGCTCTCCATCCTTTCCCCTTCCACCCAAGAATATATGAGAGACTATAAAAATTTACATTAAATCATCAACATCAACCAATCATCACATAGAACCTAATAATGATTCCTGAGACTT
>JASDQU010108036.1:91139-113114 GCA_032191745.1 Picea mariana
TAGGGTTGACATCAATGACAACAACCAATCTTCCAACAATTTCTCCATCAGGATGTGCTATTCTGGTGTAAATTCCTCATTTCACTCTAGTTCTATCACATCAGTGCCAATATGTGATGGCCCCTTATCCTGCAAGGATGCCTTAGGCTATGATGGTGATCCCTACCCTACTGATGTTGGCTTGGAACCTTCCACTATGTGTGGAGAAAACACAAGACTCTTCTCTCTCTGATATGTCTTGGTCACCTCGGGCCTAGGTTCCTTTGAAAACTCAACATGTTTTCTTGAAGATCCAACCTCCATTGGTTGTGTCGACATTGACCATGATGGTGTTGTTTCACTAATAGAAACAATGGGACTAATGATAGGAGCAGATTTCAGTTTCTCCAAGAAAGTTTCCCAGGTGACTTTCTTTGCTGAAAGTTGATGCACAACCACAATATTAATCAAACTATGGTGAAAAAAATCAGGTATATGAGCCTTTCCCATGGTCTGAATATTTTCAGTCATCTTCACCAAGCTTATGAACAGAAAGTTGGACAAATTAAGTGTTTTTGTAGAAGTGAAGTGCATTAGCAACCTGACATGATACTTGTATAATCTGCAAAATCTCCTTTCACATGTAAAATATCTCATAATCAGCTTCATCAAAGGAGCATACTTGTTAAGCATATGTATGAAAGGAAAAACATGCTTAGGAGCATCTCTGACATTTGGTTTTAGGAACAATTTATAGTCATCAAGGTCTAGTTCCATTCCCTTGAACCAAGTTTCACCATGATCTGGAATACCTGTGGATGAAGAAATAATGTTTGTTGAAACATTGAACTCTATACCTGCTATGAAAGCGTTGTCTATGTTGAAATTGTGGGAAAAAAGGCTTGTCAAAGGAACATGACAACCAACCTCTTGGATCTTCTCACAAAAATTCATACAACCAGCATTTCTAAAACATCTTTTGGAAAATGGAGAAGCATTGATTTCTCTCAGGTTGGATGGCTCAAACCTTGAATGATATCCTCCCTTATGTACTTTCTTTTCACTCTCTCTTTCACTCTCCATGAAATGTTTTGAAGGATATTACCCTAGCCAGATGATCTTGATGGAAAATATGGATTTTAGGGTTTGAATAATAAGGAAACAATGATTTTGAAAGAAACTCTGAGTGTAATAATGATGTGGGAGTTTCCTCAAAGGTTTGAGGAAGCAAGGTGAAGTATGATGTTAAAACTATAAGTCTATTTCATGAGATAAATATGGGGAAGTTAGGAGTTTGTCATTTCTTGCAATGAAAACGTAGTGGAAGGATAGGGTTTGATAAAATCGGTGGTGAATGAGTAGGGAATGATAGGAAATGTTCAATTAGGACTTCATGGAGGGTAAGTGATAGTGTAAGACAATAAAGGTTAGGATTCATTCACTAAAACAATGGAAAATGAAAACTGCTAAAAACATTATAGGAGAAAACCTTGAGAAGAAATCACTTTATCTTCGATGAAATTGCTTGAGAAGATGGTGTAGATGATCACTTACTGTTTGTGGAAGTTTATAAGTCTTTGAACAATCTTTTGAAGCTGAAAAAATTGAAAATTTGTCTCGAAACCATGAAGAAACCTTTCCTTTCAAAAAAAATGCAAATTTCACATAAGGGTCGCATGAGGGGTCACTCCGAGGGTCGCACTGTGCAAAAAGGTTGCACCATGGGTCAGACTACTCCCAAAATGCAACAAAACCCTCATTTCTTTCACAAAGTTTTCTCTTTTTTTGAATTTAAGTAGCTTAGGAACCTTGACAATTACCTTTGGAACTCCTTTGAACTTATTACATCAATCATGTAACATTTGTGACTTTTAAAACCAACCTTTTAAATGATTTTGTTATTACTCCTTCCTTTGGTGAATTTATGATTGAAATGGAAAAATGATAACCATGACCCTAGTGACCTAATGGTGACCTTGAAAATCATGATGATGGGATTGAGGTGATGTTACCGGTATTGGTACTTGTATGGTATGGTATTGGTTCTGGTATGGTATGGTATTGGTATTGGTATGGTATGATATTGGTACTAGTATTGGTATTGGTATGCATACCATTTCCATGCAATGGTATTAGTATTGGTATGCAATGGTATGGTATTGGTATTGGTATTGGTATGGTATTGGTGTTTGATCCCAAGCTAATTTTGACTTGTGGCCCTATTTTCCCTAACTTATTAGATGATAATGGATTTGATTGGTGTGATAAAAATTATTTTCATTGTTCTGTAACAGGATCCATAGGAGACCATGGAAAGAAGACATGGACGACGTAGACCTACTAAATCGCAGAGAGGAAAGTGGGTGGAAGAGAATATGACAATAAAATTTGCAGATACAATAAAGGTAAGAATAAAAAGCAACCTCAACCAAAGGAGGAAGGTCTTTATGAATTCACAAATGTTACAACATAGAAGAGATAAAGTCTTTTTTTTCCATATGGCCTTTGAGCTCAAACTTATTAGTAGAAAATGCACAAGAATGGTGATTAAATGTGATTCTACGATCAAGGGAAAAGTTTGAAAATTAGGATGGCCATGTGGGATAGGGATGCTGGATACTTTTCTTGTTGAAATGTTGGCTTGATGTAAATACCTAGGGTCGTAAAAAAAAAAAATCAACTCCAAAAAATGATATCAATATGTCAAAAATGTGACTAAGGTGAGGTTTTTTGTTGCATAGCAAATTCATTGAAATAATATAATTGGTGTACTAAACATTATTGACTATGTTGTGTATTACAGGAGACAGATGAGTCCATGGAAACAGATCGTGTCATATCAAATGAGGACACAATGGATGACGCAGGACATCAGGTAATCTAATTTTGACTTAACTTAGGAAAAATTAATTTGATGGCATTTTGTGAAACGTCTATAATTTTTCATGAAATTATTAAATTTTATAGTGTATTATCCAATCTTTTCATAAATTAATGCATGTTGTTGATTATTTTAGATGGAGATTGGAGAAACTGTAGATCTTGAGCATTCAACTAGCAAAAGAAAAAGATATGTATGTGGGCACGGACCTAAAACTTTTAAATCACGTAGAGGAGAGTGGGTGGAAGAGGATATGACAATCGATCCTGTAGACACAACAAATGATTGCACTGAACAAGAGGTTGGTCTGGAATATAGTACATGGGATGAATACTTTGAGAAAATTGTTGTTTGTGGATGTTTTGTATGTCGTGGAAAGAAACAATTCAAAAGAGCGATTGTACAAAGACATTACATAGATGATGATATTCCAGTGGGTAGCATGCCTCCTACAATCGATTCAAATCCAATCAGAATTGTGGTAAGGAATTTTCCAATTTGATATAAATAATATGTATACTTCTTTTAAACATTGTCTTATATTATTTAAATAATTAATTTTTTTCTTAATGAATACTTGCAGGATAAATTTCTTGGTTTAAAGTTTCCCGGATCACCGACTTCTAGCCTAGAGGGTGATGTTCATTTATTAGATGATACATATAACAAAAATATGTGCACATATACGAGCTCTGAAGATGAGGATTTGATGAAAATAAGAACCTCTTTAAAGATGCATAATTTTCTTAAAGACAAGGGGAAGGTTGATTGCATACCCTATGAGAATGAATGTGATGGAGATAATGACTTTCCGCTGAGTTTGAGATAAATTTAAAAAGAGAAATTTGATCGTCTATTATATTTTGCCTGTCCCAGTGGTCACAAACTACCTAGAGTGTATGAGGTGTTTCAATTTTGGGGATACAACTACATGATACGACCCTCCAATATTCATGGAGAAAATATGGGCCTCTTTATTGTCCAAAATGTCTATGTGGGATATAAAAATAGAAACAATTCACAACAAACCACTAGGATATTAATCTCATATTATGGTCCATCATATTTCAGTGGTGAATGGAAAAGGCTAGACAAATATAATCCTAGCATGTCATCATATGGTCTAAATTCAAATATGTATACACATCGTCTCCAATTGGAAAGTGGAATAAATTAATAGAGGTCATATTATGTATATATATGGACGTGCATACACACAGAAAAATATTTCAGGTTTTATAAATAGTAGTAACGGAAGGGACCCTAATGTAAGACCAAATTGTCAATTTGTTGAAGTTATAAATGATAAAGATGGAGATATGGAAAGAGAGGTTGATATATTGATAATGGTTGAGGCTATTATGGACCTTACCATTGGGGATGAGTTATTGATTAATTACCCCTTCTTAAAATGCACTCCTACACGAAAGAAAAGGGAAGAACTAGGTCTCCCTAAGGATGTTCATAAGGGCAGAAAACCAAAGAATAATCAATGAGTGTGGATTGACATTTTATACACTATGTTGTCAAAAATGTGTTTTATTTTAAATTATTGTATAAAAGAAGTAGTATATAAAATAATATTCCGCTATTCAATTGATGTATATATGTTCATACATTCTATATTCTTATTGGTTAATACAATATATTTGATTATATTTCTTTGAAATTGATACAATTATGATTTATCCAATTCTTTCCAAACATTAAATAATGCTTGTGTATGTTGATAGGTAGAAAACATTGATGATCCACCTACTAATACCCAAGATCAAACTGGGTTATTGAGATTTGGACGGGATGATCCAAACCATACTAGGGCGAAAAGAGAAACATTGAAGAGAATACTACTAGCTGATAAGTTTGAAGAGATGATGAGATTAGCATACAATGATGACATGCCATGTAGATTTAATGATGATGATGATAGTGAAAATGTAGTGCATGAAGAAGGATTGAATAAAATGCTTACAGGTTTCTTTGGGGATGGAAACAATCATGACAATAATGATCATATGGTTGATAGTAATGATGATAGTAGGGGTAATTACCACCAACGTAATATTGATGATAACAACCTGAAAGACTCAATCAAGCAAGTTGCAAAGACACCTATGTTCAGATCGGGTGCAAGTAGAACCTCAAAACTTGCATGCACGTTGATATTATTAGAAATCAAATCACTATTTGGTTGGTTAGACAAAGGATTCACTACCCTACTGAAGTGAGTTGAAATGTATTTCTTACTTTGCATTGTCAATTGGTGTACATAATTTGTAAACATTCATCAACTACATTTATGTTTCTTTAATGGGATGTTATAAAACATATATTGTATATAAAAAATAGTAGTGTAGATTGACATATCAAACATGTTCATCATAAGTCAAACATTTAATTGATTTAATCTCTGGAAATCTTGTAGGGCACTAAAAACTAAAATATTCCCTAAAGAGAATGTGTTGCCGTCAACTTGCAGAGAAGCACGTCAATTGTTGGATGAGTTGGGGATTGAATATAAACAAATTCATTCATGTAAAAATGATTTCATTTTATACAGAAGTGAATATAAAAACAAGGTAGAATGTCCTGGATGCAAAGAGAACAGATATCGTACAGATGTACAAGGTCCTACAATTCCAAAAAAGGTTTTATGTCACATGCCAATTATACCTAGAATTCAATGAATGTTTCATTGCAAGTCACTTGCACAATTGATGGACTAGCATGCAAATAATAGGAGTAAATATGGATTCATGCGAATTCTGGCCAACTCCAAAGTAATGAAACACATAGAGGAAAAATGGCCAAGTAAATTCAAAGATGAACCATGTAGTATTAGGTTTAGTCTTGCAATTGATGGAGTGTGCCCATTCTCTTTCCTCAGCTCAAATTATAGTGTTTGGTCAGTCAGATTGATACTATACAATATTCCCCCATGGATGAGTGTTAGAAAGGAGCACCTTATGCTGACTCTCATTGTTCCAAGAAAACAACAAGTTAAAAATATGGATGTTTATATTGCGCCTTTTATTGATGAGATGCAACTACTATGGAAAGGAATAAGAATGTATGACATATCACATCCTCCATAAAATAGGTCCTTCATGTTGTATGGTTCACTATGTTGAACTATTCATGATTTCCCAGGACTTGGTGTCTGTTATGGTAAGATGAAATATTTACGTATTCACGCTCATAATTTATTTTCATCACAACTTTCATACTTACTTTTATACTATTATTATAATGTTATTAACATTACTTATTAAATTGTGGGGCTTCAAACAAAGGGGATATTGTTATGTCCAATATGCGCAGATCAATTTCAAGGGAGGTATTTTAAAGATCTACATAAATTTATTTACGCAAACAACAGGGTTTTTCTACCAACAGATCATAAATTTAGAAATCGTCTAAAGAATCAATTTGACGGAAAAGTTGAAAATAGAGGCCCTCCCATGATTATGGGTCCAAGTGATTGCATTAAGAAGTATGAAGATGTTGAATTGAAAGGTTGGGAGGATTGTTTTGATCGGGTTGATTCAATTGAAGAACCAGAACAAGTTTTAGTTAATATGCTAGAAGGAATGAAAAGGAAATCCATATTTTATGAGATCCCTTACTGGAAGGATCTATTAATATCTCACCTATTAGATCCTATGCACATATTTAAAATTGTCCCAGATTCTATATTTCAACATATATCAAGCAAAGAGAAGGGCACCTTGTCTTTGAGGAGAGATATTGCTCTTTCGCGTACCAAATTTGATAGAATACATTTGTGGCCAAACATGGAAAATGAAACATATGCAGAAGCTCCATGGATTTTGAAAAAAAAAGAGCTAGACCAACTAAAAAATGTCATTCATTCAATAAGGACACCTACTGGCTATGGGTCATCATTGGATAAATCTTTACAGTTGATGGACATATCACAAGATTTAAAACACATGATTTTCATAATTTTCTGAAGGTATTATATATCATCATTTAAGTTTTACTAGTAACATTGATTTGGTACTAAATATATTTTTATATTTTGTTGTGTGAAAAATTACTAATGACCTATGATGAATGTGTTTGATAGCATATCATGCCATTGGAAATTAGGGAGGATTCATGTATTACCGTTGACTTAAGGAATGCCATAAGTCGATTGTCAGCATTTACGAGGTATGTGGTATGAAATGTTCATGTGTGAGAGACATAGAGATATTATATTGCATTTTAATTTTTCACTAAAGGTTCATACTAATTTACTATTCTTATAATAGGTGGGTAACCTTGAAGGAGATCCATGAATGTGAATTACAAAAATGGAAGAAGGAGATTGCAGAAATTGTAAGTGTATTTGAGAAGGACCTCCCTACAAGTTTCATGGATCTACAAGTCCATTTACTTATACACCTAGTCGATGACATTGAATTGGCGGGTGTCATATCAACGAGGTGGACGTTTTTCTTTGAGAGGTATATGAAAACTCTAAAAAGATATGTCCGACAAAAGGCACATCCAGAGGGTTGTATGGTTGAAGGGTATGTATTGAATGAAGCATTTTTCTTCCTACATGAATTCCTTGGTAAGGATTTTGAAGATGGGCCATGCTTCTTGGATGAAGAACGAGCATCAGATATTATTGATGGAGAAAAGCCACAATCTAATGGTGTTGAAGTATAAATTAGTAAGTAAATTCATGATCATTAATGTGGTTGTTTTCCTTGCAATCATTAATCTTCTTTGTAATTTATTTGTCAAATTAACTGAATAACATTTGGAGTTTGAAATAAACATGTTGACATGTAATAGGTGTAGACGAAATTCCAATACTCAACAAGTTCATGATGTACTACATGGGATTTATGAACAAATGGATTGATTTGTATGATAAAAAGAGAGAATAAGTATTAGAAACAAAGAGACAGTTTAAGAGATCCAACCAAAGGAACACTCCACTTCCTAGTGATATGCTTGGGGAATGGGGCAAAGATTGCACTCTAGAATAGTTTACTGAACAAATTCAAAATCAAATAGAAGATGCATGTATATATTCAAACATAACAAAAGATGAAATCAACATGTGTAGAGATGTGAAATAAAGGTACAGTTGGAATTTTACAAAATGTTCTTTCCTTACAGTTTTGACACTATTAACTATTTTAATATTCGTCATTATATTTGTTTTCACTGAAATAAATGGTCTTTCATAGGCGAGGAAATATCCTGCAATGTGGGCATATGGACGATATTATCATGTAGAAAGTGTAGATGTAAAGAGACAAACCTTTGATTGTGGAATCATGGTTGATTTCAAGCAATCTAGTTGAGCAAGCTCAAAAGATAAGAATATTATTGAAGGGAATCTACAATATGTTGGAAAAATCCAAGAAATTATTGAGTTGGATTATCGCTCTTTTAAATGTTGAATTTTTAAGTGTAGATGGTATGAAGCATTTGAGAGGACATGAAGACATGATACCCATAGTGGATTTTTTTCTATAGATTCCTCGAGGTTCCTACTGGAGGATAAGGAGCCTTATGTTCTACCAATTTATTGTGAGCAAGTATTTCTTTAACTCAAATAAGAAGCAATAGTGATCATTAATCTATTGATTCATAGTTTTTTGTGATAATATATGTGTTTATTAATAAATAAAAGTGTTATAAGATATTTCTAATATATTTATGTCGTTCATGTGCATGTAGTTTTCTATGAAGATATTTTGGACCCGAAATGGATATTTTTCATACATTATGATCCAAGATTAAGGCACGTATTTGACGATGCATTAGTGGATATTGAGCAAAAAAATGATGTCCAACAAAATGAGAGAGATGGATTAGAGAACATTGAAGAAATTAACATCAGTGATGATGTTGAAGATGGTTATGTTCAAGCACAAGAAGACAGCAATCCAGAGTTAGATGATTTTATGGAAGACAACAATATGGATGGTATAGAAAATGATGATCCAAATTATACATATGGTAACAATATAGATGGTCTACAGTCAAATTTCAATGATGATGAAGATGATGCAGATCAAGAAGAGGATGATGATAATATTAAATACTTGAAAGAACATATGAGCATTGAAAATGATAAACTGGATGACATTGTTGCAGACAATAATGTTAATGACCAAGACTTCTAAATTTTCAAAATTATTTGTAATCCAATTTTTAAAATGACGTTGATTCTTATGGCCCAAACTTTCATGAAATGCTTCAGTATTATTTCTGATGATACAAATTACTTTTGGCAATATCCTTAAAGTGTTCAATCTTTTCTATGAATTGTTGGAAAAAAAAATTAGGATTACTTATATAAGAGTTAGCATGGTTAGTGGTCATTTATTGGAAATTGTTAAAAAATATAATTAAATATATTGTATATGTAAATCAATGTAAATCTAGAAAATTAGGCTAATTAATGTATCCAAAGTTTATTCATTAATTTATATTTTAAAACAAATTGAAATATTTCACTAAGCCTAAACCTAATACCTTTACCCTTATACCATGTAACCCATAACCACTTGAAACATGCAAGATCTTGAAGATTGTGTGGGGAAATAAGAAATACTTGAGTCTTGAAACCCTCCCATACCATCAAGCGACATGTGCCTAGTATAACCATGTCAAATTTTGACGTATAGAGGCACAACTTGGAGAAATTGCAATGTTGGCCTCATTCACTGGTAACCATGTAGGTTCGATTGATTCCATTAATCCCTTCAACCGATATAATCCCTAACCCATTAAAAATTAAACCACTTGCATGTTGGACCCTATAAAATTCTTTTGGGATGTCTCAACTTAATAGAATCATGGTTTATTAATCATTAGATTTCGTTGTAAAGATGGGTATGTGAGGTTTGATCTTTGTTGGCATGGATGGAGAAATCGAGTCATGATGAATATGATGATGATGGAAATGACAACCATGATGATGGAAATGATGAAGAGAATGATGTCCATAAGTCTTAAAAACCTCCCATACCATCAAGGCATGCTCCTAGTGTAAACATGTAAAATTACAATGCATACAATCACATTTTGAAGAAAATTCAACATTGGCCCCATTCATTGTTCATTGTGCGAGGTTGGTGGATGACATTGGTGATGGGCATGTTGGAAGTTCCAAGACATTTAAAGAGAGTTCTGAAAAATATTATATAGAAGGGAATGACGAATGACGACAATGAACGTTACTAAAAACATGGACGATCTCGAAGATTATGTGGGGAAATAAGACATACTTGAGTATTGAAACCCTCCCATATTGTCAAGGCATGTGTCTAATATAACCATGTCAAATTTCCACACATACAGGCACATATTGAAGAAATTTCAATGTTGGCCCCATTCACTACTAACTATGTGGGGTCGGTGCATGACATTTTTGATGGGTTTATTGGAAGTTCCATGTCAAATTTCAAGATAGTTCCGACAACAATTCTATAGAAGGGAATGATGAATGATGGCAATGAGACGTGCATGATGAATGTTGATGAAAATGTGGATGATCTCAAAGATTATGTGGGGACATCAATATACATCCTTAAGTCTCAAAACCCTCCCATATCGTCAAGGCATGTGTCTAATCTAACCATGTCAAATTTTGATGCATACAGGCACATATTGAAGAAATTTCAACATTGTCCCCATTCACTACTCACTATGTGGGGTCGGGGCATGACATTTGTGATGGGTGTATTGGAAATTCCATGTAAAATTTCAAGACAGTTCTGACAAGGATTCTATAGAAGGGAATGACGAACATTGAAAATGAGACGTTTATGATGAACATTGATGCATATGTGGAATTTTGAAACCCTCCCATACTGTCAAGGCATGTGTCTAGTCTAACCATGTCGAATTTTGACACATGCAGGCACAGTTTAAAGAAATTTCAACGTTGTCCCCATTCACTTCTCACTGTGAAAAATCGATGCAAGATGACATTTGTGATGTGTGCATTGGAAGTTCCATGACATTTCAAGAGAGTTCCGACAAAGTTTCTATAGATGGAAATGAAAAATTATGACAATGAGACATCCATTATCTTGAACGTTAATGCAAACATGGATGATCTCAAATATTATGTGGGGACATCAAACATCCTTAAGTCTTGAAACCCTCCCATACTGTCAAGGCATGTGTCTAATCTAACCATGTCTAATTTTTACGCATACAGACATAGACTGAAAAAAATTCAACGTTGGCCCCACTCACTGCTCATTATGTGGGTTCAGTGGAATAAATTTGTGATGGGTGTATTGGAAGTTCCGTGTCAAATTTCAAGATAGTTCCGACAACGATTCCATAGAAGGGAATGACGAATGATGACAATGAGACATGCATGATGAATGTTGATGAAAATGTGGATGATCTCAAAGATTATGTGGGGACATCAATATACATCCTTGAGTCTTGAAACCCTCCCATGCCATCAAGGCATGTGTCTAGTCTAACCATGTCAAATTTCGACGCATACAGGAACATATTGAAGAAATTTCAACGTTTCCCCAATTCACTGCTCACTATGTGGGGTCAGTGCATGAAATTTGTGGTGGGTGAATTGGAAGTTCCATGACATTGCAAGAGAGTTCCAATAAAGATTATACATATGGAAACAACGAATGATGACAATGAGACATCAATTATGAATGTTGATGCAAACATGGACGATCTCAAAGATTATGTGGGGACATCATACATCCTTGAGGCTTGAAACCCTCCCATACTGTCAAGGAATGTGTCTAGTCTAACCATGCCAAATTATGATGCATACAGGAACATATTGAAGAAATTTGAACATTGGACCCATTCATTGATCACTATGTGGGGTCGATGCATGACATTTGTGGTGGATGAATTAGAAGTTCAATGACATTTCAAGAGAGATCCAACAAATATTCTACATATGGAAACGATGAATTATGACAATGAGACATCCATTATGAAAGTTGATGCAAACATGGATGATATCAAATATTATGTGGGGACATCAGATATCCTTGAGTCTTGAAACCCTCCCATACTGTCAAGGCATGTGTCTAGTCTAACCATGTCAAATTTCGACGCATACATGCACAGTTTGAATACATTTCAACGTTGGCCCCATTAACTTCTCACTGTGTGAGGTCGATGCAAAATGACATCGGTGGTGAGTGTATTGGAAGTTCCATGACATTTCAAGAGAGTTCCGAAAAATATTCTATAGATGGAAATAATGAATGATGACAATGAGACATCCATTATATTGAACATTGATGCAAACATGGACGATATCAAATATTATGCGGGAACATCAAACATCCTTTAGTCTTGAAACCCTCCCATACCATCAAGGAAACTATCTAGTCTAACCATGTCAAATTTCAATGCATACGGGAACAGATTGAAAAAATTTCAATGTTGGCCCCATTCACTGCTCACTATGCAAGTTCGGTGGAAGAAATTTGTGATGGGTGTATTGGAAGTTCCATGTGAAATTTCAATATGGTTATGAAAACGATTCTATATAAGGGAATGACGAATGATGACAATGAGACGTGCATGATGAACGTTGATGCGAATGTGGAAGATCTCAAATATTATGTGGGGACATCATACAACCTTGAGTCTTGAAACCCTCCCATACCATCAAGGCATGTTTCTAGTCTAACCATATCAAATTTCGACACATACAGGTGCATATTGAGGAAATTTCAACGTTGGCCCCATTCACTACTCACTATGCGAGGTCGGTGCATGACATTTTTGGTGGGTGAATTGGAAGTTCCATGACATTTCAAGAGAGTTCCAACAAAGATTCTACAGATGGAAATGACAAATGATGACAATGAGACGTTCATTATGAACGTTGATGAAAACATGGATGATCTCAAAGATGATGTGGGGACATCAGACATCCTTGAGTCTTGAAACTCTCCCATACCATCAATGCATGTGTCTAGTCTAACCATGTCAAATTTCGATGCATACAAGCACAAACTAAAGAAACTTCAACGTTGGTCCCATTCACTACTCATTGTGAGGGGTCGGTGGAAGACAATATTTGTGATGGGTGTATTGGAAGTTCCATGGCATTTCAAGAGATCAGTTCCACAAATATTCTACATATGGAAATGACGGATGATGAAAATGAGACGTGGACAATCTCAATGATTATGTGTAGGGTCGATGGATTTCATTAATCCCTTGACCATATATAATCCCTAATCAATTAACCATTAAACTACCTAACCCCTAAGCCCCAAATGCATTAGCCATTGACCCTTAATCCCTTAAACTGTAACCCCTGATCCCTTAACCCTTAATCCATTAAACATTAACCCCTAATCCGTTAACCCTTAATCCCTAGACCTCAAATCCCTAAACAACCTAATCCCGAAAGCCCCTATCCACTTAACCCCCAAAAACTCAACAAAATTACTATTTAGGCACATTGGGAGTTAAATTAGAATATAAAATAGAAGCTAAAAAGGAAGATAAACTGGGAGATAAACTGGAAGCTAAACTGGGAGCTAAACTGGGAGCTAAATAGGGAGCTAAATTAGGCACTAACTGGGGTGCTAATAACGCCTAGTTTAGTGCCCACTTTTGTTGATTGGTGCAAATAGATCCATAAATAGTGCCCTCCCGTTAAATAGAGATGATTTTAGAAAAAAAGAGTATAAAAATACATTAAAACAACCAGTGGAAGCAAAAAAGGGAGCTAAAAAGGAAGCTAATCACATGGATTTGTTGTAGTGTTTTGTTAGTTTATCCAGAGCATTTATTAATTTAGCTTCAATATCCTTTTCCTTTTCAATCTCAGGATTGTCTTCTATTTCATTGGGTTGTTTTGTCTCATCACTTTCAATCTTTGAATAAGGGAATTCAATTTCAAGATGTTTGCGCTCTTCACAAGTAAATAAAAAGAACTCGCTTATGTTGACTACAAACTCTTATTCTTCTTAATCTATCTAACATGATGATCATCTTACCTCTTGTTATATACCTACATCTTATTCAACAATATCTAACTTTTTAACGGGAGAAGAATGGATATTATGTAGCTTATCGTAGAGTTCTTTAGATGATGAACATTTTCCCACTTTATAATTTATTGAATCAGGCAATCCTTCCAAGATAAAATCCAATGTTATTTTTTTGTTCCTTTTCAATTCCTTCTTGGCTCCAGTCTTCGGTTTATTTGTAGAATTTTATCATGTAACAACTGAGTGTCAAACATCATATCCATGTGCCTGTAAAAATACCCTCATCTTGCAACTTCACAATTCATACTTCAAACCCTTATGACCATTGAACATTGGTGTTACATTCATATTGTACTCCATGATATACCTTTCAATGGTTAAACTATTTCCTTGAAGGAACCTTCTCTGACACCAATTGTTGGAATACTAAGAGGGTGGGTGAATAAGTATAAACACTTTATAGAAATTTTAACCACAAAATATATTCTCACTTTATCAACAATGTTCAATAGTTTATCATCGATGTATCATATATTATTTCATTCAATATATATATCATAAGCATGTAATCACAAGAAGCATCACATCAACATCACATCAAGAACACAATACACTAGTATTTATGTGGAAACCCAAATGGGAGAAAACCACAGAATATTTTCTTATATATATCAAGAATTCATTCATAGGAAGCATCGACTTCCCAATTCTCCAATTGCAACTGGAAGGAGGATACAACCCCCTATTTACATGATCCAACCTAAAGGAAGCTACAACTCCTTGAATTCTCTAGCTTCAACCAGAAGGAGGCTACAACCCCCTGGGTTCTTCGACTTCAATTGGAAGGTGGATACAACCACCTAGTTCTTAGGATCCAACCTGAAGGAAGCTTCAACTCCCTGATTGACACCAACCGAAAGGAGGATATAACCCCCTTTAATTTCCCCTTCATTCCACCCTAAAGTATAAGTGCAAACCAATTGTCACTACCAAAATCATTGCCACTATCACTACCACTATCACTGCCACTATCACTGTCACTACCACTGTCACTGTCACATCAACCTGTAACATGTCAACTTGTCATTGTATCCAACCTATCATTATCAACTTGTCACTATATCCATCATGTCACATCAATCTATCCATCCTGTCATTGTCATTGATACTCAACCATATTCTCTCACATGGATCATATACCAAGGACACCTCTCAACTAGATGTCCAACATCACCAACACATGCCTCTACCAATCATGTACCAAGATACCAACATACCATGACAAGATATGTATCTCAACCATGTACTAAAGCATGTACCATACCAAATATCAATTGTGTACCACACCAAGTGCATCAACCATGCACCAACACTTGTGCCAAACTGAGCATCATCCTTGCACCATAACATGTACCATATGCCTCAAATATCAACCATGTAAATCAAAACCATACCAAGTACCAATCCTCTACCATACCATGGATCAACCATGTACATTGGCAATGTACATCAAAACTTGTACCATACCATGTACCAACAATGTATCTCAACTATATACCATATCAATCAATCATTCCATACACCATGTACCATAGTATATATCAAGAAAGTACCATCAAAGGTGTACCTCAACAAAGTACCAAACTACCAAGATCATATATCAATTATATGCCTCAACCATGCACCTAATATGTGCCTCAAGCAAGTGTTAATACCCAACAATATACCAAAGTCTTGCCTCAACCATGCACCTAATATGTGCCTCAAGCAAGTGTTAATAACCAACAATATACCAAAGGCTTTCCTCAAGCATGCACCATAACATCATCAAAAAGTAACACTCAAAAAATGCATATAAACATAATTGTAAATCTATAACAGACCTATTGTATGTGATCACAAACCTAGAAACCTTCCTCAACTTCAACAACAAGAGAATAGCATCTACATCAAACTTTACATTAGTCTAAGGGGACTACTTTTTGGATTAGTCACAAATCCTAACTTTAAACAAGCATAACTTTGTACCTGTAATGAATTAAGGTCTGAAACTTGTACCCAATATTATTCAATATATTCTCTACAATTCCTCCATGTTTTAATGCTTGGAACATCCCAGAAAAAGAAGTTATATCCAAAATGACATACCTTTCTAAATTCTAGATTATTCTAGATAGAAAACTTGTAGAAAATTCCACACACATAATATTGGATATCTAGATCTGAAAATAATAAAAAAACTACTAAGGAATGTACTCTATCCAATTCATTTGGTCTCACTGAATTTGTATCCTCTATGAAGAAGTTATGACTATTTTACCCGGAACACCTAATTGAGACTAGTTTCCGGACTAGGAAAAAACCATATTTTCCATTGAGAGTTTCTCTAAAAATGCAACGAATAAAATGTTGAAATTTGTACCACAGTTACCTTGACATGTCTTCTCAACCTCCTCAAATTTTCACTATCTGAATCATTCTATAAAAAATGTTATAGTGAAAATGGTAAGTTGACCTGTAAATAACATACCTTAGAACACATCTAGATCCAACCCCCCTACCCTCCTAGGGTTCTACGACCTCCCAGTCTAGGATCTTTAAATCTGCAAGAGTTGAAATGAATCTTCAGGTTCCTTTTTGAACCCAAATCAACTATTACACAGGTCCCTTTTCCTTCTGTGTGCAGGTCTTGTCAGACCCACCTAGTTTCTATGGCCATGATTTTTACAGTTATCAATCTGCTCGTCAATCGTCGGTTCACAACAATTGTGGGTCATCAATGTGATCACCCCTTATGGAAGAACCCTGTCCCTGCAATATGAAAGTGCTCACCCAATCTCCTTTTAATTTTCCCCGTTTATTTCCTACCCCGACAAGATCAACGACTCCAGTGCATTGCAGACTGTGAACTAGCTCATTTGATAATTTTTCCTCTGCTCCCCGCAATGATTCCCTACCGTCGATTCCCTTATCAGATCAATGGCCCCTAATTTACTTCAGGTTCTTGGCCTTTGTAAATCTCAACTTCTCGCTCTTCGCAAGCTCCTTTTTGCTAAGCCCCTTCTTCACATGTGTCCTTGGGTGATGACCTTACATGACCACACAATTGAAACCCGCCTTCGACGCTTTAAAGTTCGAGCAAATCCTATCCCCGAAATTCTACGGGATCATCAATATCGCGATATTGATGATATTTTATGAACTGATGGTTCAAATCTGCGCTTTTCAAACCTATGGACCATATCTTCCCTTCTGAATCAACGGTCAAGATCTCCTTCATGATTCGAGTTTCGAGAGTTTCAACTCTCAAACCCTGCCCTTTCTCCATACTTCAATCTTTCGGAGCTGACGATCCGCGGACACCTGTCCTCTCAATCAACGTTCCTGTCTTCACTTCAGGTGTTTTACTTTTCACCTCGGATCAACGGTCCTGTGACCCTCTTCTCAATCGACGGTCGAGAACTCCTTCGGGTTTCAGAATTCTAAGATTTCAAATCTCAAACCTTATCCTTTTTCCCAATGGATTTTATCTGAAGACTATAATACACTGACACGTGTCCCCTTGATCTGACGATCGAGGATTACTTTGGGTATTTATCCGGAGTGCATGGATTTACACCACATCTCCTCTAGACTTGACGGCTATGAATTACTTCGGGTCTTTACCTGGAGTTCTCAGATCTACACCATGTTGCCCTTGATCTGACAACCAAGAATTACTTCAGGTCTTTACCCAAAGCTCTCATATCTATGCCACGTCCCTTCTAAATTCCGAAGGCTCATATTCACTTCAGGTGATCCGATGCTTGAGATTTACTTTGGGTGATCCGACGGCTAAGATCCACTTCGACTAATCAGATGGTTGAGATTCACTTTGGATTTACAGAACTTCAGACTTCGGAAATCTCAATTCTCAAACATTGCCTTCTCCTGAACTCACGGGATCTGACGGCTCAGACTCACTTGGTCAATCTAATGCTTTAGGTTCACTTCAGACGATCTTATGGCTCAGATCTGCTTCAGTTGATCAAACGGTGGATATTTCACTTCGTCTCTCCAACTCTTCGGACTTCAGAAATCTCAAAACTTAAAATTGCCTCATCCTGAGCTCACGATATCTTACGGCTCAGATTCACTTGGGTGATCCAATGCTTGAAGTTTGTTTCAGCTGATCTGACGACTCAGATCTGCTTCGGTTGATCGGATGCTTGGGATTCACTTCGGAATTTCGAAACTCCGTACTTAGAAAGTTTCAAATCTCAAACCTTTGTAGTTCTCTCTCCTCTAAGTGAAAAGTGCTAAGTCTCGTGCACCTTGTCTCGATCAGATGGTTATTGATCCTTTTCATTGTGATCCAATGACTGAGATATGTTTCCTCTCCTCTGCGCTTCCTCTATTCACTGGACACTAATCTAATAGCCCAGATTCCTCCCCACAACCAATCTGATGACTGTTATTGCTCCTCCTCCTGAGATTTTGACTTCTCCCGATTTGGAATATTTAGTCAGTGTTCAAAGGTTTCGGCCTTTGAACTTTCTCCTATGAACCCAACTATCTTGGGTCTCGCTTATGCTCTTGCAAGCGTTATCTCTTCTGAGATTTTGGACTTAGAATAAGCCTATGTCCTACGCACTCTCTACATTATCCCTTCTGAGCTTGATCTCCTCTAATATTTTGATCTCTCATGCACTCCTTGCGTTTCTGGGATTTCGTCAAACTCAGATTCAAAGGATTTCTTGAAAATAAATTCTTCTCGCCCTCCTGGCGCTCTCCTTTCTCGATGCACACCTTGCAGAGATCTTACTTACATAGTGTTAAGTAACTCTGGCTCTTCCCAAACTCAACACATAATTCTTCCTATTCATTCCTTTCACTTCTATAGATGAAGGTTCAACGCTATCTCTCCTGAGCTTATCTGAGGTTAACTCACCTCTGTAAACGCACTCCTTGCGGACTATGTGCACTCCTTGCACTCGAGACTCAAAGAAGAGAAACAATTGAAGCTTATACAATAATTCATCAGTTCATACATTCCGAACATGAATCACATATAAAATCATAACGATAAACAAAAATACTTAAACACATCATATGCAGGAAAAACTACTTTTCTACTATCTCTGTGTGTCTATACAGATGTTTACAAAAACTGGACTGTAATAGAGTCTCTTTTCTCTCAAGTTCTCCTAACCTAACTCTATTCTGAGTTATGCTTCTAAGAAATCTTTTTTATCTTCCTAGATCTCTCTCTCTCTCTCTACAAAAGAGGGCTCTATGAGCTTATCCTCTTCACCGCCTTAGTGCCATCACTGTCTTAGTCAACACACCATACTCCTACAAATTCATTACATAAATGATGATATAGACCTGACTCATACCTAGACCAGATTACAAGCAACCGTTTAAGGCAACTCTATCCACTACTTGTACAAAGGCATGGATTGGATCTTACGACCTTACAACGCAAATCCCCATGGGAACAGATTTTGAATTTAAAAATGGGATGGTTAATGCCTCTGCCTTTCTCCATTGCGTGCCTATGTGTTGGCTTGTTGGCACATTTAATGAGGTGGAGAAAAGTTCCTACATCATACTCCACTACTGGGAAAATCATGAGCTCCCACTCATGGGCTCCTCTTCTCTAGTGTTGAAATCCTCCTGGATCCCAAACTCTTCCTTGGAGTTGTCCTCTTACTCCTCTCTAGATATGTCGTTGTTGCTATTGTTGGTGTTGCTTCTTCTTGTTCTTCCCTACTGTTGTTGCAAGTTCTCCTCTGTTCAGCTTCCTTTTGTTGAATTTTCTTGCACTAACCTCAACATCAGCCTCCTTATCTCCTCTATCACCCTATCCATCTGCTCCAGTGGTTGGCTCTTCTTATGTAGTCTTCTCTGCTACACTTTCTCCTCAAAGAGTAGATCATCCTGATCCCCCATGCTATCTTTATTTCCCCTTGTGGCACTAAGTTTCCACTCTGTTGCAGATTCCAGTTCTATAGTCTCCTCACTGAGTTGTTGTTCAACTTCCTCCTCTGACAGATTAGCTTCTATCATCTCCTCTTGTGTTGGCATATCTCCAACTCCCTCCAGTTGTTCCTATGGCTTGTATGCTCCTCCATATGTCTCCAACCTAATCCGTTGGATGTGTTGGCTTTGCACCATTACTCTTCTCTCTAGGTCTTCCAGTTCTTTATACAGATAAGAAAAATCCGTGTTGTCTGTTCCCCCTTCTGCTGCAGGCTCCAGTGCTATAGTTATTTCTGTTTAGCTTCCTGGCTGAAAATTTTGAGCAATTCTATTTAATTCTCTTCTCCTTTTGTTGGGGTACACATCAATGTTTGCTCCATTTCTTCCTCTTTGACAGTTTTTGCTGGTTGTCTTTCTTCTTCTACTACACTTCCATCATGTGCCCTAGCCTCTACTTAGATGTTTGGTAGGAATGTCTTGATCCCTCCAATAATCAGAATGCTCCTCTGATCCTCCTCCTGGATGGTGAGAGTATTTAACTTCTCATCATATTCATTCACATGGTATGCAAGTCCACATGAATCTTCATCTATTAGCATTCATTGCTGACCTGAACCCACTTCTGAGCTCCTAATACTTTCCGACGGTCTCACCTTCCTTCCCTTTCCCACCTAGCAATTTTAACTTTCAGCACTGCTCCTATGGAAGCGTATGAGACCTTCGACTAATCTCTTTCCATTGCCCACCTGGTAACTTGAAAGTCCATTTCTACCCACCTAGCAGTTTATGAAATTATCTGCTAATCCCATATCATTTCCCACCTGGAAATATGAATTTCCATTGTTGTCCTCCTAACAGTCTATGAGGTCCTCCAATGATCTCATTTCATTTCCCACCTGGCAATATGAAAATCCATCTCTGCTCTCCTGGAAGTTTATGAGATGTTTATCTGATCTCACCTCCTCCTCCTCACTGAGGTGTCTTCCAATTTCTGGTTCACATATGTGAATCAACTCCTCCTCTATGTCACTCAGGTTTTCAGCATGCCTCAGCCACCTTCTCAACTCTTGTTGCTGCCTTCTGGCCCACAACTTTTGAACAGACCATTTTTCCTTCCTTTTCAGAGTGATGATACTAAGAGGGGGGTGAATCAGTATCAAGTACAATTTAAAAACCTTTTTCAACTTATAATTAAACCATTAAATTATATCCAATGAGCAATGAACAATAGTATAAGAGTTACACCAATACACCACAATACACCATGCACAATATATGAGAAATAATCAATAGTTTTTGTTCAAGGGAAGTAACGACTTCCAAAGGTAGCTACAACTTCCAAATGTAAAGGGAGGGATAAAACTCCAAGAGGAAGATACAATCCTCCAATATAAAGAGAGAGTTTAACTCTCCATCCTTGCCTCTTCCTTCCACCCAAGAATATATGAGAGATAATAAAACATTACATTAAATCAACACCATCAACCAATCATCACATAGAACCTGATAATGCTTCCTGAGACTTCTTCAATTTCTACAATTCTTCAATTCTTGGAGTACTCTGATCCTGTAGATAATATTACTCAATGTATTATCTGAAACTCCTCCAATTTTCACTCCTTGAATCCTCCCCAAAAATAGGTTATAGAAAGAATGGTAGACTTTATTCAATTCTGGTCTATTCAGAAGACCCCACTTGTACAACATGCCCCATGCTCAATATTTAACATCCGATTCTGAAAATCACACACAAGAAACTAAATTCCATACTATTTCCAATCGAAGTGGTCCCACTTCATTTGGATTCTGTATGAAGAAGTTATGATTGTTTTACCCAGAACACTTGTTTATTGACTAGCTTCAGGACTGGTCACAAACCCTGTCTTCCACAGAGTGTATCTCCATAATTATAGCGAATCAAGAGCTTAACTTTTTACCATAGGTACCTTGATATGTATTATCAATACCATAGCGATTTCACCCTCTGAATAATTCTAGAAAAAATGTTATAGAAAAAATGGTAAGATGACCTGAAAATAACATACCTTAGAACACATCACCAAAAGACTTCATCCTCCCTTGAAATCCGACCTTCTTTTACTTCTTATTTCCTCTGAAATTTGACTTGTATCAAAATGAATGTATAATGATGTTTATTTA
>JASDQU010108036.1:121357-137297 GCA_032191745.1 Picea mariana
TTTTTAATCAACCAACTCTTCTTCATACTGATTATCTTCATTGACTTGAGAAATTTCTGATATTCCTTCCTCCTCTTCAAGAAGATGTGTTTTATCTGTTTGTCTTATGAATTTTATATTACAACAATCTTCAAAAAGTATTTCAGTTGAATAGATTCTTTTACAATGCTGATGAAAAAGTATGTGAAAATATTTCAATGAAGGAATACTGGAATGAGGTAAATATTTATACCAGAGTCTAGTGTCTCCTTCTAACGAAAACATAAACAGTTTCATGAGGACATATTCATGATGTATATTTAATTCATCCATGAGCTTGTGGAATTCAAACAAGTGTTGGGAGGGATTGTCATCCGCATATTCTCCAAATTTAGGAAGGACGTCTTACCAAAATTGAATGTCTGGAACAGTGTTTGGAAAACCAAAAACATTTGCAAAGTCCAGAGGAGAAAACCTTGCAGCAATCCGAGCGGCGAATGAATCTGACATTTTGAGACCAGTGGAGTCGCCAGTGAATCATATAGAGTCTTCGAACCAAGGAGTCGCCAGGTGAATAATCACAGCCAATTGAATGCCTATCCCTTGTCCACCATCAAGAAATAGATCTAAACTTTTTGTCGTATTCTGGGAAAGATAGCTTTGTTCCTTAGTCCCCGGAAACAGTGCCAAAAAATGTGGTCGCAAGAGTTGGTTCTAGGATGTAATAGATCCAAGCCTTAGCACATTTTAAATGAAAAAATAAGTTATCACTCAGAACTTGATTTGGGTTGCGTGCAGGTAAATTCTGAGATAACCACAAACCACTTTTGATTGGAAGTTTCCCCTTCCAACCCGAGAGGGATCTCTCAAATATATGTCACGGTAGGATATCTAATAAGCTTAACAACGGGCAGATCTGTGGGCAACAGAAAGTTTTGAGGTTTTTAGGGTTGATGGGTTGGACCGGGAGGTAGTCTATTGGGCATGGAGTCAAATGATCAAGCAAATAGCAAGAGTGTTTTGGCAATGGAAATCCATGGAGCAGAGGCGAGATAGAAGTTGATTACAAAGAGAAGGATTTATAAAAGTATGGCATCAGAATAAAGAGAAAACATATCAATACACAAGGAGCACTTAGCGATGAGTGAATTCCAAGCACAAATCAGTGGAAAGAGATGGTTGGGACAGAGCATCTAGAAAAGGATGAATTTTGAACCTTGATCTCTGCAAGAAACAACCTATAACCATTCTACAACAGATCATCTAACAGAGGATGAATTCTATTACAAAACAATTACAAATCAAGAAGAAAAGATAGATGGAGTGATATTGAAACTAAGAAAATGGACAAACTCTGCAAGCAACATCACAAGAATCTCTGATATCGATAAAACATGCTTCTGCAATCTTATATTAAATTGAAAATGAAAGCTACAGCATAGGAGTACTACTCCTATGTGTCTTTCTCCCCTTTTCTTTTACAAATATGCATCATATATGTATTGAGGTCAAAATCCTCTCTAATCTAAAAGATAACAACAGTTACAACCAATTCTTGAAACTTTCTGCCATAGAAAATGGGCCAAAGTGCTGAAAACTAGGGTTGTGGTTACGACTATGTATCTCTCGAATAGAGACATCTGTGTATAAACTGAAAGACGACTTTGTGCATCTATTTATTTTGAGAAAAAACCTCTCTCAGTTCCCTGAGACCCCTTTTCATTTTTCCCAAATCTGCATTTAACAAACATGTGTCAAAACAGGGAAATATAAAATCCAAAAATTAGGGCTCGGAGATGGATTCAATTCTCCCAATATGTGACACCTGTAGGAAAACTGAAAGATTCTAATGATCTCTGATGTGTTAGGCACAAAATCCTCCAACCTTTTCTCAAAATGATACTCCAGTCGCTCAGAATCCTCATTTGAAAATGATGACTCAACACGGTAAAAATGCCATATTTCTGAAAACGAACTTCATCTTGCAGGGGACTTTTGACTACCTTACCAATATCAAAATTAAATTATGAAGACACCACTGGAAATATTAGGATTTGTAGATTTTGATCGACTATTCGAGCATGAAAAATGACCTCTCCACGGCTGAGAAAATTGTGTTTTTTCTAAAGCAATTTTGCATATGACTGGAGTCCCGATTTCAGGTTTTCGGGATTCAGGGAAATGAAGCAGTGGTTATTAAAATATTCACGTCGGCCAAATCCCCGAAATAGATTTTGGCTTTTACATTATAATCTTTCGGGCCTTCGGGTTTCGGGTATCATGTCGTCAAGAGTTATGACATGCAAGGAATCTTGAATCATGAAATTGCGATGGGATTAATTAGGCGATAATCATTTGTCTTAATCTCTTAATTAATCATGATTAGCAATCAATCTTTAACCTTTCGTGGATTTAAGTGTCGAGACTTCGATAATACTTGATTTGAGAAATCCTGAATCGCGAAATTGCGATGGTATTGATTAACAGTTAAAACACTTTTAGCTTCGTGATTAAGCACGATTAAAACACAGGCTTTCGGGGCTTCAGAAATCGCAAACTTGAAACTTAAAGCACGAAGGAAGCTCGAGTCGCGAAATCACGATGAGACTTGTCAACATTAATCTTTCTTATTCTTTAATTAACCCGGCTTATCCTTTAATAATTTAGTGAAATCGGGGATCGGGGCTGTAGTTATTAAAATATCTACATTGGCCAAATCCCTGACGGCCAAAAAACCCGGACTCTTGAGCTTTTTCTCCATGTGTCTTAATGCTCGGTGTATGCAGGCGTTCCACTGCCAATGCTTCCATTCATTCTCCTAAGTGACCGAAAGCCAAAATTTCAATATTTGTTACAACAACATGGATTGTGTCTACTGTATCCTGGATCTTCATGATAGCTTCACAAAGTGTGTTTGGCCTGCAATCCTTCACCCAACCTCTTAAGGTTTGAACCAAGCCCTCCATGAATAGCATCCCCAGTCTCTGTTGGTTGTGGAGCCTGATTATCTTCCTGATCCAGAGGCCTTTTTTTTTCCAGTCGTGTTTATATCCCATGAAGACTTTACACCCAGAACGAATGTACACTCCTCCACGTGGGGGAGTGTAGGGGGGATTTCCCCTAATGAGGGGTCTAGGAGTTCGGGCGAGAAGCCCCTGAAGGAAAATTTTCCATGTAAATGTATATTTTGATTTCATAGTAAATCTGGAAAATTCATTATAAGGTCGCAAATCTGACGATACAAGTTATATTATGGTTTTTTCACTAGAAGGAAACCCTATTTTATGAGGGAAATGTATTGCGACTATGAATTATTGTGAATATTGTATTCTGGGTGAAGAGATTGTGAGAGAAATAAGAGGAAGTTGCAGTGGGTGTTATGTAGGTTGTATCCCTTCATTGCTGGATAATAATAAAGGAAGGACCTAGAAAATTTCTCTGGTGGATGTAGCACACACTGGGTGAACCACGTATATATGTGTCTCTATTGTATTATGTATCTTCTATGTTTTATTTCCGCATTTTTTTTATTTTATTGATCTATGATCTTGGTTTTTCTCACAATCTCTACTCAGAAACATTAGTCACCATGACTGTCATCCAATGAAACTCTATGACATAGGCCTCTAGTGTACCTGTCTACCTCAATTCTGCCAACTCCATGAAGTGGATCTCAGGTTCCTTCCTATCGAACCTATCCATCAGCCTCTTAGTGAAATCCTCATATGATGTGATTTTGGAAATTACCAAAGTTAATATCCCATGGTGCCACCACTCATGAGCCTCTCCCTCCAAGTGTAGAGTGGAAAACTTGATTTCCTTTGACTCTATCAATGGTTTAAGATAGAAATAAGCATCCATATTATGTACCCATGCTCATGCTATGCACCTATCATATCCATCAAAATATGATATGGTCATCTTTCCAAATTTATGCAGAAGGTCGAAATTATGTTGATTTTGGATCCTCCTAGGCCTGTTCCTCATCCTGAGGTTGAAATAGTCATTGTAAAATAGGGTTTCCTAGGCTCCTACTTCTAGCAACAAATCCTCCCTAAAGTAAGATTCAATCTCATCAGTTGGCCCTTTGATCCGGATTAGTGAGCGGAATGAAAGGAATAACATACTGAATACAATAATACAAAGATATCGAGAACAAAAAAAGATATCCAGTGAACAATAACTTCTATTGAATAAATAAAATAGGTTGAAACTATAAAACTCTAGAACTGAAAATAACTTGCTCAAATGGTGGTAGCTATCTCTGAGAAGGGATGTGGTTTCTACATGCATTCATCTGAGAAGAATGATTACAAGGAGGTGTTATAACCCTAAATTTCTCTGCACATGCATATCGGGCCTTTGGCCCTCTTACTTGCATTTTTTGCCAAAGCACTATTGAGTTGCTCTTCTAAAAACCATTTTTTTAATATGTACACACTCTGCACTAATACTGCCCATGTACATAAGCTTTCTACACCACTATATCTCGCGTACATGTGCATGATGCACCATTACAACCCTCGTATACTTTCAAAAGTTGCAAGGAATTCGTTGAGATTACGGGCTATTGGATAGTTTCCCAACTAATCCACTACCTATAGCCTGTCACCCAATCGAATAACCATCCTTTTTACATATAAAATGAGGTGTTGGGGTATCATTTTACATCTGGACATAAGAACAGTGAAACTCTGCCCATTTCACATCCCCTCCTTGCCCAAGTTATTGGAGCCCTTTTGTGAGAATTGCCTTAGCATTCCCCCATTATCCCTTCTTCCTCGATCAGAACCCATTCACTTCCCAAGAAGAGATCAGAAGTTTGAGAGGAGAATCCATACAAAGATTCACTTGGATCTTTGTGAAGAGGATCCCAGACCAGGTTCACGGAGTGAAAGCCGACTTTCATTGTAAAGGTATAATCATTGAGTTATTAATAAAAGAATTAATTTTCCTGACCCAAATCATGGTGTAGTGAATGCTTTTATTGGTTTATGTTTTGACATTCTAACATCTAACCCTAATTTGTATATGAAATAACATGCTTGTAGTTTTCTGTTTTTCTATCTTTGAATGCAGGTCATCCCTGGGAGGAGGCGTGCAATAAGAAAAACTTTCAAGCATGAGGGGATCATCATTGAACGTGAAGTAGAGGTATAGTTACTCGATATCCCTCATCTTTGCTTTTCTTGTATGAGTTTTGGTATGTTTGGGGTAGTTTAGAGAAGTAGCTGACTTTTAGATGGTTATTTGATTTGCCTACATTCTGAACCTTGGTGTAGTCATAGGGGAGGTTTTCTCGCTCGCAGAATTGGCGACCATACTAGGAAAACCTCTAGGTTTTTAGGGGATTTTGGGTTGTCTAATTGGTTTTTCTTCCTTTCGAGTTTCTGTTGAGTCTTCTGAGTCTTTTAAAGGATTCTGGTCACCTTCAGGTGCCATACCAGTTGTCCCTGCCCTATAAGCTTGTTTGTATTGTTTTCTTTTTAAGTAAGTATAGAGGTGTACGTGCCCTACTTTGGGTCAACTCGGGTACATATGCGCTCTGATCAGTAAACAGCCTGCGTACATACGCAGGATGTTGAAGCAACAACAACGTATCTGGTTCAAGATTTTTTTTTTAAAAAGGAGGCAACCAACCTCTTTCCTAATTGAGGTTTATTCTTCTCAGGGTTTCTTGACAGAGTTCAGAGTCTCTGTTTTTATAGCCATAGCCTGGGTTAGAATTCAGTTTACTTGTCTTTTTGAAGTTTCTTGTGTTTACTTCTGAAAGGGTTTTAAGCAAGTCTTTGAATTATTGATCTTCCTGTTTGGTTTCTTTAGTGATTCCCTATGATCTGTAGTCGGCCAAATATCTATTTCAGTCTTGTCTGGTTGTTGTTTTTACCCCTTTCATTTTCTTTTGAAAAAGAGAAAAATATTTATTTCATTTTTTTTGTTTGAAGCAATTTAAAAATAAAAAAATAAAAATTCATTTTCAGGTTGGTAAAGTAGTTGGAGTTGTTTATTTTACTAGAAAGGAAAAAGAGTTCATTTTTTAAGTTCTTTACTGATTTCTTGAAATTTAAGTAGCTTGTAGTCAAGCGAAATTTCGTTTCAGGTCTTCTTGTTAAAGATCTTGGAAAAATTTAGTTAAAGAAAAGTTGGTTACAAAGAGATTAGTTGTAAATCTTTACTTTTGACTAGAAGTAATTTTGCTTTCAGAGTTTCTTCTTTTCCTCCTCTTTTCGTCTCTCATAACATCACTAGTTTCATCGCCATATCCTTTGAGTTAATAAAGACATTAAAACGAACGCTAAATATAGTTTAGGGTTAGGGCCTTGAATTAGGTTGGAGAGGAAACTCTTGAAGGCCATTAAACAAACATTGAAATCAGAGCTAGGGAGTGTTAAAGTTCAGTGACGTGAAAGGTATCCGAGACCCTCCTCTAACACAGGGGCTAAAAATGAGGTCGCGTAAGGAAAGGCAGTGGAGATAACCCCTCCAAATCCGGACTAAATGTAGTGGGGAATGCATATTGAGGATCTATCATGGGAATACTATCTCTTGCATTTGACTACGGAGCTTCATGGACCACAAATCCAATCAAGATCCTTTGTTGTCTTCCGAACCACTTGATTTTGATACCCTTGGTAGGTTTTGGACTTGTTATCTTGCTCATTTTGGTCCACTCAACTGTCGACTGTACCCACCTGGTGACTTTTTGCGATATGGAAACATAGTTACCTATATTCTAGGGACTTACACAGGTGACTGCGGGGGTATACCATGGTACCTAGGGCAGATGTCAGGTCACACTTTGCAAAGTATACCCAAAGGGTGCTTCCATGTTTGAATTGCACTTTCACTGGTAAGTTTCTCTAATGTTGGTTGGCGTAACTGTTATTTCTACTAGATAGTGGTTTTCTTGGTTTATCTTATAGGAATTTTTCTAGTGTGTTCTTTCTTTTAAATGCTAGTTAAATCCTTACTGTGTTGTTGATATTTTCACAAAGTGGAAGATCAAGATCTCCATCGGTCGTAAAATCTTCATGTCTTGTCGTTGGTTGCATTAGATCCACCACCGCCACCATTACGACGAAGACTTGACCAACAAGGGTCATTCGAAGCGACATGGCCATAACAAACTATGCCCGAGCCAGCTCCGAGAGGAGATTACTCGACTCTGGAGGAACCTACTGTTTCTCACCTTAGAGTGGAAGCTCTTAGGCCATCCAATCCTCCGATCACTGACTTGTTGGCACCAATATTAGTACAAGTTGTTCCTCCAAGGGTGACACCTTACAAGCGTCGGATAGTCTTACAAGAATCTATGGAAGCAAATGTTGCTACTTCGTCTGGGAGTCCTCATACTCTTGTTTTGGCTACTACCACACGGGGTATGTTTCCTCTGAACCCACCTTCGTCAGTCTGGACCACAATGGTCTCGACTCCCTCTATCTCGGGAAGTGGTATGATACCATCATCGACGATGACCACTGCTTCATTTATGTAGAGTGCAATGGGCCCTCCATTTTCATATGGGATGCTCGACTTTGATTCGAACTAAGACCTTACCTACTCCACCTTACAGACTGTGGGTCTGGGGGAAGGGAGCTCAAACGCTCCCGTACAAGGGTCTACTAGGGGAAATTTAGTCCCCTTCAATGTTATCCCTTATGGTGGGGGTAATATACCTCCTCCATCCCCCTCACTCAATGGTTCTTTCCTGCAACCCATTAGGCTGAATGCTAACTAAAGCTTTTTTGGAGCAGGAAGTTTAGGACCTTCATATTACACTACACCAGTGGGATCCATGTCGTTCTCTTTGTTCGGTGAGTTTGGTAATAACACTTTTTCTTCGATTGTCATCTCAGCTCGGGGTAACCCTGGTTTTGGGCAATAGAATCCTATGCAAGGTACTATTCCTACGCAAGGGGAAAGAACAAGAGTTTTCTCCTCACAAGGAATTTGGAATCCTTGACAGGGATTAGTTCCCTCGCAAGGGATTTCGATCAAGGGAAACCCCTTTCATGCTCAATGGAACCCCGGGCAAGGCTCAGTACCTATGCCTGTCGGATCGGCTGGGGGAATCCCCTTCCAAAATCCTTGGAAAAAAATGCAGGGAGCAATCCCCGCCCAAATCACATCGTCCAATTATGGTAATCCGTCGATGATATCCCAAAAAATGTAGTTTCCGTATGCTAGTTAATGCCACAGTTTCTACCAGAACCCTGGCCAGCAACCCAACTTTTCCTGGCAACCTGGTGCCAGTCAAAATCCAGGCCCCCTTTTTCCTATACATAGTACCCAACCCAAAATACCATTTCTGGCAACACTACGTCTGCCAGACTTGTCAAGGTTGCTTAGCGACCCAATTTGTCATGATCCGCATTGGCCCCCCATGCCAACTAAGTTGCTCTCGGATATTCCAAAATTCAAAGGAAAGCATGGCGAAGACCCGGGTGATCATGTGAAAACCTTACACTTATGGTGCTCATCAAACTCGTTGCGAGACGACTCCGTATAGTTGCGCCTTATTCAACCCACCATTATCAGGGTTGCCACGAAATGGTATATTGAGCTTGATCACTCAAGGTATTCTTACTTTAGCAGCTTGGCGATGGTCTTCTTAAACCATTTCCAACTACCTGTGAGATACGATGTCGGCATCGAGTTGTTGTCCAAATTTGACCAGACTCAGGCTGACCATATCTCAGATCACATCCGAGAATGGTGGCGTCGAAAGAGTTTGATTAAGGTACATTTCCCACTGAATTTCTTTCTGGAGTGGTTCCTGAAGTCTTTGGTACCAGTTCTATCCAAAAATGTTGCAACTTCGGGAGTGTTTTCAGAGGAGGAGGTGATAATGAGAGTGTAATAGCTCTAATTGATTTACTCTTAGTCTGGTTTACTCTATGAGATATTTCCAGATGTGCCACGGTCCATCCTCGACAAGGCCAAACAAAAGTCTAGACCACATGTCTATGGTATAGTGGGTTCAACACAAGGAAATTCCACTGATCTTTTGTCAAAACAATTGCAACAATTATCGATACAACAGATGGCATCCAGCCAGACCTCTGGTTCAGATGTTCCCCCTACCCAAACATTGGACGTTCATAGTGTGCAGTCGACGAACCCGAAGGCCAACCAGCAACCTGAAGGAAAGAAAAAACAATGGAACAATATGGGTAAAGGGGAAAAATGGCTAATAACAATGTTGGTGGGGGCAACATAGAGAAGAGAAAGTCGAAGTATCTGTGTAACCTTTGCACAGAAGACCACCCAACTCATCTATTCCCTCGACTTGCAAAGGCCCATAAGCTATTGGTGCAACAACAACCTGTTGTGCTGACAAACCCATTTCCACATGGGAAAAACATGGCTCAAGCCTCAACATCTCTAAGTGTGGAATGGGGAAGTCAGGGACCCCCCGCGTCTACTGGAAATACCATAGCTGCAAATGTTTACATGTTCAAGGGTGACACTCATATAGCGACCAGGACCCGAGATTACAAAATGTTGGAATCTGTCGAAAAGGGTAAAGAACCCACAAACCCACCATTTCCTCTCCATATTGAGAAGAAAATGGGAGAAACAATGACATGCATCCCCAAAGGTGCGTTCAAGAAAGCTACTCATAATCTGAATGCAAGGGTTGCCCAAAAATACTTCATTGTGGAAGATTTGGCACAAACCCCTTATGCGATGTCTACTTTGGAGGTCCTCCAGAGATACCCTTCATAGAGAAAGGCCTCATTATCCTCCTTGGGATATGTAGAGACTTGTAACCCAGGATCAATCGTTCTCAATCCAACTTACTCGAAACCTCATCTTCCTTACCACATTGTGCTTTAGATAGTAGTGGATTACACCATGAAATATTTTACTCGAAATATCTTCTATATGGTGGTTGATGAGGGTGACTCGAATTACATGATGTTGTTGGCGCATTGGAAGGCCATTGGCCAACCCGTTTTGTCTCTCTCACCTACATTGCTTACGGCATTCGACGGTCATTCATTCAGGCTACAAGGAATCATTCCTTCTTTCCCCTTGCGGTTAGGAGGGAAGACTGTGTGCGTCAAAGTTGAATTGGTTGATGCGCCTCTCGACTACAACCTTTTGTTAGGAAAGAGTTGGACCTATGTAATTCATGCAGTGGTTGCCATATTTTTTCAGATCTTTTTGTTTCCACACGAGCGTTGAATCGTGATTGTTGACCAGTTGTCCTTCTCTTGTCCTGACCCTTCATCAGGGGCATCTATGTTCTTGATGATTGATAACCCTCATCCTGGCACTGTCAATGTAGGGGTTGGTTTGTGTCCATCACTAATGGGTACTTTTAATTACCTGCCTCCTTCTGGCGATGTCAAACTCATATCAGCTGCCCCCGACCAACCTAGGGATGAAATTTTTCAAATGTCATCATTCTGAACAACTTACTTTCACGATCTGTGGACTCTTCCTTCCACATTGGCCTTGATGAAAGGGACAAGGCATCCTGGCATGACCATGCCCTTGTCCGCAACAAAATTTGTGTACAACATTGTCCAACAAGCTTCGGTCGACCACGATCCGACTCCCACACAGGAGTTAGATCCAGTTCTTGAGCCTATTTGGGCTCAAGGTTCCCTTGCCACTACAAATTATTTAGACCTGGTCTTGCCCTCAGATGAGGTGATTCTTGAGGAATTGACTGGTCCAGACAGACCCTAGGATGATCTCCATCATAGATCTTACTTCGTTCCAGAGTTAAGAAGAATAGAGGCAGGTGAATTTGTTTTGACTATGACTGGAGATAGGTCTTGTCCTATTAATCCTATGGAAATGCATGTAGTTTACGTTGAGGGTAATATGGAAAGTATCGCTGAAACAATTTCAATAGATATCTTTAGTGATAGCGAAACAACGACTCCTTTCATTTTTAACCAGATAGTTGCAAGGTTCGGCATCCCGAAGGAGATTGTCATTGACCATGGAAATCACTTCCAAAACAAAATGATGTCCGAGTTAACATCAAATCTTGGGTTGAGGCAATAACATTCATCACCCTACTACCCACAAGCGAATGTTCAGATGGAAGCTATGAATAAGTCTCTCAATACTATTCTTTAGCGAACGATCAATTATGCCAAGTCAAATTGGAATTTGATGTTGTACTCGACATTATGGGCCTACCAAACATCTGTAAATACTGCCATGAGTTTCTCACCTTTTCAACTCGTATACGGGTTGGAAGCAATCTTGCCTATTGAGTGCCAGATACCGTCTTTAAAGTTGGAAGTGGAGTTACTTCCAGACACTTCACCACTTGAGGAATGCCTATTATATCTCAAGCAAATTGATGAGAAATGTTGTGATGCAGCCTCATCCAATGAATCTCATAAGAAATGAGTCAAGTGTCAATATGATCGGTCCATTCATCCTCAGATTTTATCCGAAGGAAATCTTGTCCTAGTCTATGATCAAAACAAGGATCCCCTGGGGGCAGGCAAGTTCAAACCCATGTGGTTCAGACATTTCATCATGAAAGAGATCTTAAATAAGGGCTCTTACCGTATGGTTGACTTTGAGGGAATGCCTTGGCAGAGCCTAGAAATGGGCTCTACCTCAAGAAGTATTACTCTTAGGTTGGTCGCCTAGGTGACTTCTTGTACATATGTATAGTTCTTATACAGTTTTTTGTCTTTTTTTTTATGGACGTGTCATAATTTATGTGATCTTTTTCACTATGGCAGATGTCAAGTGAATCATAGGTGTTCTTTGGCTTCGCGGATGGTGTTAGATGACACAATCGGAGGCTTTCTTCCGCAGCTTGGGTGATTTTCACACTTGAATGTTAGTTGTTATTTTCCAGAGTCATCTGTCTAGGTGACGCCACAAACAATGTCACCGATTACAGCGCAGTGATAGAGTTTCTTTGTGATGCTTTGTCACATGGAATTTCTCACCTCCGGGTCTACTTAGATGCTCAGCTTGTTGTGTCCCAATTAAATGGAGTTTACCACGTTTATGATCCTACTTTCCACTGACGTTTCCTTAGGGTACGTCTCTTAGAATGTTACTTTTATTACATTACGTATATCCATGTTCCTAGGAGATTAAATCAAATGACAAATACTCTAGCTAATCAAGTATTAGATTTGCATGTTGCACACACATAAAATGAAGCAAACACATACACACGTACATACAATTGTCAAAAAATGTGATCCATAAGATGATAAAGATGTAAATATATATATGTATGTGTGTGTGTGTGTGAAAAATGTCAAGAGTACATAGGTGGGCGCGAACGCCTCAAAAAATAAGGTTCAATATACATCACGGAGCTTATTCCCTGAAAAATATAAAAAGGTTCCCTTGGCACATAATAGTCTGGCCTATCTAAGCTCGGGGCCTATTGGCCCTATCGTAGTGAATGAAGGCATTGGAAAAATGTCAGAAAAGTTGGACCCAAGTGTGTGGCACCCCCACTACATGAGGCTGCATGGAAGGTGGGAGATCCTCGATCTCGGCCATAGGAGTTGTACGAGTGAGCGCGATGAGGTTCTACTCCACCCGCCTCAAAACTCTCTCAGCCTCTCCGGCTGGAGGTCCCCCTGCGGCTGTTGGTCCACACGCTGTTGTTGGTCCTACCTCTAGTCAAGGATGTCGTTGAGTCCTCGTGATGTCCGTCAGGCGCACTGGTCCCACATCTGTACATAATAGATACAAAATTCAGTACTCTGATGCATATAAAAATGATATATATAAAAAAATTAAAAATTAAATAACCATAAAAAAACATGTTACCTAGCTCTCCTCGCTCCTCTCCAGGAGGCACGGGCATGTCCAGATCCCTGGAAACATTGATTCCATCATAGGGGTAGTCCTCTATGGCTGGAATATATTGTTCCCATGAGTCGAAGAATTTGTCATCGAAGACCTCTATGGTCCTCCGTCCCCCCTGTCATGGAAGCAGTGTTGCCCATATACATACTGCTGGGAAGGAGGCCACATGCCCTTGTACACTCTCTCTCAGACTCAGCCTGGGCACTCTCGAAGAAGAAGAAATAGAAAAGGATGGTGCCAAATCCGAAGTTTTGTTTTCTATGCTCCTGACACTCTGTCAACTGCCTATTCATGCATGTGGGCATGGTTGTGCTCCAGTTGAATATATGTGCCTCCTAACACTGAATTGCACAATGCATGTGCGCTCGATAATCCTAGTGAAGGGTCGCATATATAGTAATATTCCCAATAAGTAATAGGATGACCCTCAGTGACAAGATGGTTATCTTGTGAATGGGAACTTGAGAACCTACCTTCTCAGTGTCGGCCTCACAGTACATCCTGCTATAATCTTCAATGTTGAAAGGCCCAAGGGGAAAGGTGCGCAGATTGACTGGTTCCCCTCTCCTCGAGAGGCCAATCAAGAAGTATATATCCTCAATCATTGGAGTCAATGACTGCCCCTCTATCATAAATGCCTCTGCATTCAGATGCCGGTAGTCAACCAGGGCATTCAGTAGCCTACGTTTTTCCCTCATAAATGGACACCGAAAGAACTTCCATAGCCAACATTGTTTCAATGTGGCAATGGCAGCATGGTCCTCATCGACAAATATATCAATGTCTTCGTGTTCTCTCTCCCTCCAACGGACATACATCCTATTCCATGGTAGTTCAAAAGGGAGTTATCCCTTTGCATTCTCATTTTTTCTATGCTTTTGAGGGTTTATGCGGGTTGTTTTGGCTACAGTCGCGTATGTATGATGGAAAAATATTTTCTTCTTGCGTACATACATGGGTTTTCCTTGGACATCCCACATACACATAGGGCCACCCTTTTTGGGAGAGCATGCCCCCTCAAAAACAAAAGCAAATGCATAAAGGAAGAATGGAAATGCAGGAGGGGCACATTTGTACTTACTTGGTCTGAGTGGAAGTTCGTTTCGTCCTCTAAAGCTCTCAGAATCAACTTCTTTAGCAAAGGGGTATTTTTTACCTTTTGGTTAATTTTCAAATTGCAATGGTGAAAATGAGTTGTCACTTCTATTTATAGACTGTTTTGGCCCTTTTTGCCACTTTTTTGACCCTCTTTGTCGTTTTTTCTGGCTTGGAAATCATTTAGTTCCATTTTTGAGTTTCTTATTGGATGTTACAATAAAATTTGCCTTTTGGTTTGGTAACTTTTAGGGAGGTGGGCCACTTAAAAAATCCTTTGGTAAATGTTGTTTTTCCAAATTTTTGCATATAAGTTAAGATTTCACCTCCACTTTCTGCATCTCATTGTCTTTTCCGCTTTGCCATAGGATCGATCCCACCGACACGCGACACGGAACCATCATTGTTTCTTTATAAGTGTCGTGATTAGGTGGTAGAGCCTACCTTTACATGGATGCCCTAGATAGATCATTGTTGCATTTTGGCATATGTGTTGTCTATAATGACTTTAGGCTCGGGAGTCCTTTTTAGTCCTGTCATGATTACGATATTGAGCCTCATTTGTATGATGCACCATCACTCTTGGCCTCACCCTCGGGAATCCAAAAATGAGCACACTTTGTTGTCTTTCAAGCTCACTTTGACATCTGAAAGAAACATCCAATGAGACTGCATTTATGCTTTTTTATCATGTCTAGATTAACTGAGAAAAGTAACCTTCCAGAGTCTTCTTTAAGCCCTTTTCAGACTCTCTAAACATGAAAATATTGTCGAGCGATCTTGTTTCCCTTCACACTTTCCAAACTCAAACTTGAAGGCATGTCTGTCCAGCGGTAGTTTACCCCTTTTTCAGTCTGGATGGTCCATTATACGAATAAAGGTATACTCTAGGAACCTCAGTTTGCTAGAAGAGTATTCTCGGGTATACGTTTAACCCTTTTTCGGGCTTGAGGGACTAAATTTAAGAAAATAGAACATTTTCCTTGGTTTTGGTTTATCACCCTTTTCGGGCCTTGGAGATTACTTACGAAAAAGGAACCCCCACATAGTCCATAGTTAAGCTCTTTTCAGACTCCCTAAAATTGAAAAGATCGTTGAGTGACCTTGTTCCTTCACACTCGTTAAATTGGTACAGAAGAACATCTACTGGCATGAGTTTACCCCTTTTTTTGGCATGTGGATTATGGAGGAAAAAGGTACACCTCAGGAGATTCATCTCGTCGGGAGAGTTCTCCTCAGTAACTTTTATACTTTTTCGAGCTAAGGGGACTAAAATCATAAAAAGGTTGTGAGTCCATAGTTAAAGTCTTTTCATGCTCCTTAAAATTGAAAAGATTGTTGAGTGATCGTGTCTTTGTCACACTCGTTAAAATGGTTTTGAACAGACATATTTTTCAGTGCCAGTTTACCCCTTTTTCGAACCAACTAGACTATCTCCGAAAAAGGTACCCCTTGGAGTCTTCTTTTACGTTTTTTTTCAGACTATCTAAACGTGAAAAAACTATTGAGCTTGCCTTCTCTGGTCTTGTTAAAATTACATTGAAGGGGGTTTCATTGTGTCTTGTTAATAGCATTTTCATCTCTACATCTTTGGCCTAATGTCAGCTCCATGTTGCTCTCAACTAAACCTTTGAAGAATGCCTTATACGCAAGCCTTGTAGCACTTTGCCTCTGCGACTTGACACCTTGACACATGGATGAATTTTCCCCGAGTGTCCTTTTCTATCACATGTCTCCTTGCTCTGAACATTAGTGTGTTCCTTGCACCTGAAACTAGTATTATTTCCTGTGACACTCGTTCCTCCTTTGTAGCATAGCATTCTTTTATTCCTTTTCAAGCTATTGAGAAAATTGAAAAAGACAAAAAAAAAAAATCCAAAAAGAGGGGACGGGAAATATATATTATTTTTTGGAAGCACAATGAGTCACCCTTGGACAAAGCACATCCTTCCATTTTTCATCAAGCATTAGGATCTAATATTACCTTAGGAAGTTGTTCTCGCTACATAGAGTTGTGTCCTCCTCCATTTGGTTACTCTTCCAAAAA